>DWGJ01003411.1:0-13428 GCA_018246895.1 Aspitha aspitha aspitha | reverse complement strand
ATGTTTATCAGCTGTCCGGTTACCATAACATAGGCATTAAATTGCCTAGTTTGGGATCAGACAGCCGTGCGTGGAATTGTCCCCAGTTGTCCCCAATTCTTTATTTCAGTACCATTTTTCTCCTTTATTAGTGAATTATTATTTTTATTTTCAGTAGTCACTTTCCTAGTTTTATCTATAAAAAATATCGGACACTGTTTATTATAATGTCGGCAAGATATCAAGTGCGTTCTCATATATAGATTCATAATTAATAAGTAATAACTTGCAGTTAATACTTTATTATTAAGAAGCTATTACAGTTGACTGTAGATATTATATATAGATGACGTTAACTAGCGCTATTAATTGGGGTCGAGTATTTAATGACACTCATATCACGGAAAGTTCATTTAGTGTTTGATATAAATCCTTTGTGGATTATTAACAGTCGTAAAGCATCACCTGTTCTCTCTTTTTGGGTTAACGACAGCAAATTTTCAGGGTATTCTTTCTCAATGCGTACAAACAATGACGCAAATTACTAAATCCTTTACGTTTAGGTACGTTGCTCGTGGAGACAAGTTTTGTTTAATGTCCAACGGAATCATTACAATTTAGTGTTGAAACGAAATTAACGTAGTTCCTGTAGATCTGTACTAGGACACAGCTACGTGATCTCGTGCCTGTCATGAGAGGCGGCTAAATTAAAACTTGCGGGGTTGCAGGGGTCTAGAATAGAAAATTTAACATTTAGACTGTGATCCTGGGGCAACAGGGACGAGCAGGAGGGGGGTTCGTGTGACGTCGAAAATGGAAGGTAAAATAAAAAAAGACGTAAATCCACGGGGGCAACAAACTAGAGTGAGCCGAAAATTCTAGAACTATTCTTGTTGCACATTTTTTCAACCCTTTCATTCTCCCCTTATAATGAGGTGTACGGTTAAGCCAATATTGAGCTACCTCTAAAAATATCTACAAAATGTTGTGGTGGTCTCACACATTTTTGTTTTTAAAGTTGCAGTACAAATTTTATTATTCAATATATCCAATATACGCCATTCTCATATTAAACTTTTACGATCTCTTTTGTGCTCCGTTAGTTTCATAGTAAGGTAGCTCTACGTACGTTGGTTATTTGCGCGTTCGTCGGTCTTTGGGGAAATTAACTGTGTGGTTTATTGTTTATGATACATATAATATACACTATTCGTTATCAATTGAAATAAAGGTTTGTTCGCATTGCTATTAATCATTAATATACATAATTACGACACCTACAATTAATTTACTGCAGAATTTCTGCAAAACGTAAACCCTTGAAATCCGCTGATAGCTAGTTTGTGTGTGCATTGTTTCTGTTTGCGGTCACGCAATCAAGAACCGCATAGTAACTTAATTCAATTCGATTATATTTGCCAATATATTCATGAATTCTTTGTAATACCTTTTATTGCGATTTTACAGAGATAAATACTATAAAATTTATCTTAGGTCTACTGATTTTACACCGGTAGTATAAAACAGTTATACATGTCTCAGTTTCATAATGTATTCGTAATAGAATATATCAATATTGCGGCATATCAATAACATATGTCTAAGACGCGTCTTCATATTTGAATCGACGGAAAAGTGATGCAGTGTGCCCTGAGCGAACGCCCAATGATCATGAATTATATCTGTCATGACAACTTCCATATATCACAAGCGTATCACTAAACAGAGATTTTGTAATAAATAAAAATTACAACTAACCGTTTTAAAAGCTATAAACTTGCGGATACTTAATTCTGGAGTAAAATACGTGTCGGTTGAAGTCTTAATTTGGGACATGCTTAAAATTGCTTAACTTTACCAACATCGCATCAAGTTCTAAAAGGGATTAATTGAACATAATGAATATACAGATACTATCTACAATATTTTTTCACGTTTTATACATGCAAAGGTATGATATTTACGTCTCAAAAAATCGTAATGCTCGATGACTATAAATTACACGCCCGCATCGAGTCGATCATCCACATTATTCGCGCTTCCCAACCCATTTGTTGTTAATGACATCGGAACCACGCTATCGGCTTGTCGAACGTGTGAACTAAATTGTCTTGCTTTGACCCACTATGATATGAGGGTACCTACATAGACACTAGATACATACGTAACGATAGAACTAAATTTTTGGATATGTTTATACAATATTCACAGAGTTCAGTTTTCTATTTTTTCTCATCGTAAAAATTTTAAAATGTCTAATGCCTACCTAGAACTAGGTAGTATGTATGTGTGTGTTTATAAGTTTTTCAACTGCTGTGAACACCGGTAAGTGTGAAGCATAGTTATCTTGTGATATCAAGCGTAAATCATTGCATGCGTAAATCATTGCATGCTGGGTGATCTGAAGTCTAAGGGGCGTCGTATATTCAGCCAGCCAAAGTTCACCGACCCTGCACCGATACTAAACGCAGTACGTCACGAAATATATAAACAGATGGTCATGTAAAGGAATATTATTTTTAAAAATATTTTTAGCCTCTATTGTTTATTCTAAATATTGGTTTATTTAAATTAAACTAAAAAATTCTCTCGGATCGAATACAACGCGTTGTTTGTCGCAACTTCTTTGTTTTGGTTTGCAATATAAGTCAACACTAGAGAATATTTTTAGATTGCAGACTTAACAAGGAAACCCGCAGGCTTCTCCGGATCGATTCATCCATCATCCCGGGAACACTCCCCCGGGCAGTAATTTATAGAAGCCACCACTGACGTCACCCGAAAGCGATTAGAAAATGAATCGTCAAATAAATGCTTTAGGAAATTTAAAACGTTAAATTCAACTCGAGTTGGATAATTCCTGTCTTCTTAAAATTTTTACAGATTAAAATATTGTGTCAAATACGTTAGATACTAGCTGATGGGGAAGACAAGGGATATCCCAAATCGGTGTGTATTTATCAAGAGATTGGTATAGAGATATTTGACAGGTAGGATGTTTGATGGTAATAGACAATATAGAGTCGCTATTAAATATTTGAATTTCGAAAGCAGTCGTTTTAAAAAAAAGGTATCTGTTTGTCGGAGTGAAAACAAATATGTTTTTGAATGTGCCAGTAATCGATTGTAGTTAAAATGTATGAGTTTCTCTGACGCGAGCAACGTTGTATTAAACGGGCGGTGTTGGTATTACGGAGCGTTGTGAAAGCCTACGAATGCATCAATCGAATAAAATTATACAAGGCCTCCAATTTGTTATCCCGTTCTAACAATTTAATGAATACATAAGTAATAATAGGACTGGCCTCTTCGTCTAATAGCAAGAGATCATTGATAAACCGAATGTTTGGGTTTCGATTCACTTAAAACAGACATTTGTATGATGAGAGCATTTCTTTTTTCTGTGTCTAGGTGTAATAAAAATATCATCTGACTCTAAAGATATTTATCCTAAATATACAAAAAATAAATAAACCATACGTAAAGTAAGGTAGTTTCCTTAATAAAAATATTTTATTTACAAAAGTATTGAATTTTTTATACATAATTATTATTGTCACTCCTACGGAAATGTGATAATAATAAAAGTATAAAGCAGAGGAAGTGTTCTTTGAAAGCCTAACGAGGCGAACAAGTTAACAATGATCCATAAATTGTATCAGATACAGAGATACCGTTGTAGCTAAATGTCATTTACAATTCATTGAACGGGGCCGTAAAGTTTCTTGGCTTGCCGCCTAAGTATCTCGAGACTTCCTGTATCAATGACCACTCTGCATTAATATTACAGACGGAGTTTGGACGAGTTTGAATTTGCTGTAATTCGCGAAATCATGAAATGTAAAAAATCATGAAATATGTGTCTAACATTTCGACTGTTGCTACGGAGTTTTTTTGTCATTAACCTGAAAACTTGCCGTATGCGCTGAAGAACGAATATCTTCTATAGGAATATACAAAATAAGAAAAATACGTTAGCCGATTTCCGAATCAGCGTCAGGTCTAATGAAATAGTATAAATGGTATATGAAGTAATTAAAATATATCGCGTTTGCTTGCCGGGTTACAATCAATAACTTGTTGCTTCAAAACGATAAAAAGCACGACGTCATCCTTTACACTCTAGTACTGACAATCGCAGAAGACTGAACATGATTTTGCGTGCATATTATAGTCCATCAAAAAGCAGTGAAAGGCTGGTAACATGTTTATACTGTTCTCAGTACACACGAAGTATATTATCTCCATAAAAAGGTCGTGTTATTAGAGCCATCAATAAATTGGCTATCAATTTTGAAGGAAACCTACATTACATAAACATTTGCTAAACCGTGATCATATCAATTTACACGACGAAACCGGATATTCGTGCGATTGAGTTGTTATTCAATTATTCCCGGCGGAGAGGAGCTTCGAAAATGCAACAATATTACATACAATTTTCCGTTGAATAAATGCGGAAATTAAATTTGAGTTCCACATGTATTCAAATAGACAAGCACGTTAAAATTTAATATAATCACAGCAATATTATATGCCAATTAAACTTAGTCATTCGTCGTTCATGCTGTCTATTCTATTATTATTATTATATCATCACGCCAAATCCTTAACGGGGTAGACAGAAAGTACCGAATGCCAAATATCTCTGTCCTTACAAACCTGCCGTGCTTCGTCTGCATTCATCACTCTCTTCATGCATACACGCCGGTTTTGAAATTCTTTTTTATGTTGCAGCAAATTTAATATTACACTATTAAATGCTTGTAAGTAATTTCGCATTGCAACGAAATGATAGTAGAGTACTCACTAACGATCTGCTTCACGAACGGCTAACTACAGCCGTTTTTCCCTTCTACATATTTATGTATAATTTCGGGTGGTCTAATCCGACTCTCTTGGTGGCTCTTATGTAAACTGGTGAAAAATAATTCACAAGTAGTCGAAGTATTAATTTTCGAATCGGTTTGAAAATTTTATTATGATATTTTGTTAAACTGTTAAACCCTTCACTGATTCCCAAAATAATAAGCTACATTCACTTACTCTTGAAAAAGAATTCAAAAATGTTATATTGATAAATAATGTAATCCCTTTCGTACCGGACTATACTGGTAACCTACTTATCTTTATTTTATTAGGCCCTGTTTGGTTTAAAGCAATTTATATAATCTTCGTTCATTTAATATAGGATTTATATTTCTAAGCGTAAAGACAGCTGCGGGCGGGTAATAAGCATCATTATTATTATCTAATACTTTATTACGATCTTTAAAAGCAGAGTAACCGAATCACTTTTTGTCTGTCATAATTAAACAATTTCTTTACAAAAGGAAATACGATTTGTTCTTAAACATAAAACAAACGAACATAGCAAAACAGACTAATGGCACGTATTTTTGCACCGTATATTATACTCGTGTTTTCAAAGAGAAAGTTCAACGTTTTCTTAATGCCTATCGAGATATACATCAAGGAATATTTTATTCATACAAATGCATTCCTATTGAAATAGAGTCACGGCTCGGATATAAACAAAGTTTATACCACGATCACGTTTCATCTCTTTGCGTAGGGAAGTTTGTAAATAATATTATCATTTTCCCCGCACTTACACAATTCAAGACGGCAACATAACGAGCATATGTACTCGTACAAGTATAAGGGAAACTTAATGACTCTTTTCACATAAATATTTGTTATTAAGAATGTATAACGAATTTATATGCTTAATATTCATTTGTAAATATACGATATAGTGAATGAATGACTGAAAATTAATTATAGCCGTGCATTCAACAAGACAATAAGTGCTATATCAAAATCAATTCCTTCCCAAAACCCTTTCTCAGCACAATAAGGCATAAATCATATATCCATTACTCATTCAATACCTCAAAGGGATGCTTTGATCAAGATGGATACATGGCAGAGGTCACGATTATACCGCATCCCGGAACGGACGGGGAAGCTGCCTGATATAGATGTCAATATGGCATTACAGTTAAAATCCGGTAAATCTGGATAAGTTTGCCATTTTTACCGTTACCGGTTTTTCGCGTTCTCACTTTTAGAATAGTAAAGATTAGGTAAGAATAGGTAAGGTAATAAACGGTAGATTAGGTAAACGGGATATTTATCAATTTCACACGCAATATAAAATCACCAGCACTTATTATTCCAATCCTGAACAAGCTGCCCTAACTTCTCCTAACAGTTCCAGACACAGAACAAACAAACGCGTTTTTCACACAAACGTTTCTCATGGTTAGAACGAACCAACGACCTCCGGTTGAGCAGTCAGGTTTTCTAACCACTGTACCAAGACAACTCATCCAAAATTCTAGTGCCAGAAACAAGAACTGGTAGTTCTTTCTTAATTTGTAAAGACTTTCAGAGACAAGTGATTTCGAATTTAATCGACGACTAAATAACTGATCTGAACTTCTGTCGCAAGCTTCCCACCGGAAAAACATACATACATTGCCAGTTAGCTTGTTAAATTTGGGTAATGATAACCAATTTAAACCTATCGCGTAAATTAATAAACCATCGTGTACGCAGCTTTATGCCAGCCTACTTTAAAACATTCGCGGTACAAAAGTGTTAACTTGTGTGCAGTATATCGCACCTAATTGGATAAACACTTGTAAAATGGCCGTAAAATTCGTACATTCGTTGCCACATTTATTCAGCGTTCATTTATTTATACATCGTCAACGGGCTGACGTGTTAAAACACATATAATATACTTATAAACTTAATATACAAACTCTTATATAGGATCCTGAAATTATAATTTTAAAAATTGATACAAAATGGACGGTAATATATATTGTATATATACTATAGTAAGGGTATAAGGTTTCTCCCAATAGCATTATCTGACGCGCCGGAAGAACGCGCAAAATCCCCTCTCGGGCCCCCCAGCTATAACGTCATAATAAACGTATGTTGATTTATAAAAAGAAACAAAACATTTAATATCCATTTTAGGGTCGTGTACAATTTCAATTCGAACTTTACCTACAAACAGTATACTGTTATAATCAAGTCCAGTTTACCTTTGCCGGGAAAATCAAACAACGAGGTGAAACGGTCCTCAGTAAATACAGTCCGAAATAAAAGCGTACACGGCGCAGTGCTGAGAGGTTCTCTCACGCCTACACTCGGGCAGCGGCCTCCAAACATTTCATCTTTTAGGTTACAAATATTGTCATGTAAGTAATTTTGGGCACTTTGGGCACTCATTAGCAGTGACGTAGTTGTGGGCGTGGAATCGTGTCGTGTCAGGTCGCCTAATTAGCTCGATTTCATAAATCACTAGCAGGTAGCCGTATGGTTGGTTGATTACAATGTTTTGACAAACATCATGATATTTAAAAAACGCGCATAACTTCCAAACGACTGCACAAATTGAATAAATCTTTCTATTAGGTGTTCGTTATTGTCAGAAGAAAGTTTGTATGAATATGTATAATAGACATAACAGCAAATATTTGAAAATGAAATGGGGCAGAACAAAGACTGCCGGGACAGCTAAATTGAAATAAAAATGGCGAGCCCTTTCACTTACTCGCTGGTTCTTATCACTTATTATATCACATATTTATTAAAAATGCCTTAATAACAATTTGTGGGCCTCCTGTAATTAACAAAATGAACTTACTTTTTTATTTCGCGTCTATTAAAACTTTGGTGCGTGTTACAGCTATATCTATGTATAATGAACGTAATAAATGGGAACTAAGGTAGCTTGAATAAAACGAGTACGTTTGAGAATCACTGTCCTATCTCAGCGCACTGTCTGTTTTCGTAATAGCACTTCCATTTACCCTCGTTCACGTGACGTAGTTTTTCAAACCAGTCCTGACCCGTCGCTGTCATACATATATATATAAGTATCACGTTTGAAATAAACTGAAATGTTTTTTTTTTATTATAGAGCTTCAAAATAAACTTTAAATTAATAAAAAAAATTTAATTAAAAAATCACTACAATATAAATAAAGTAATAAAAATATTCACTACTTTTATTTGTTTGTATAATTCTTAGGTTAATATTGATAAATGTACGAACTAACAGTTACTAATACAGTTTAAAATCATACTATAACTTAGATAACGGTTTGTAACAAAGTGTACAAGAAACAAAAAGATAAATATCTCGGAATTACGAGCCCTACAAAATTTAGTCGAAATTTCAAAGTTTCCATTGAAAATTATTTAAGGGCCCATTCGAACAATGATTAATTTTCAACGGACTTTTAACATTACTAAATATGAATATTACAATTGTCGTCAAACATGAGCAAGTTGATTTATTTATTTTCTTTTACAATTTATGTACACAAGGTACAAAGGTACCGCTATTTCTTTGGAAGTTTACTCTGAATTTATGATATCCCTGTATTATTTTATAGATTGTCTTTATTCTATTCTACCAATAATATGAATAATGTTACGTTGCACGTGACTACAAAACTAGCAGCGAATAGAATGAGATAGATGGTAATGCAGTCACCACTCGCGCACATCGGCTTCGTGAAGCTTTCAAGCACCATAGCCACCAGGAACTATGACCAGACTACTAGCGACCAGCGGCAACAAGGGACCACCAAGCGCCAAATACCACTTAAACAACTCGTTCCCGAAAGAAGCAGTGCTTGTCTTTAGGGTCCATTTAGTATTAAGGGTTTTTTTTTAATTTGCACTCGCTGCTTTCTGCTTACCCCGTTAGTGACCTGGCGTGACGATATGTACCTATGTATGTATGTATTTTTTGAATTTGTTGTACAACTCTAGTTATTCTCCTTATGAGGTTTTAATCGTAATCGTAACGACTGAAAATTAAAGACCAAGCAAGTCAGCAAAGCACTTCAAATGTTCCTTTTCAATTGAAGTAGATTAATATTTGAATTATTAATTAATCGAAACAAAACCTTAACCATTTGCCACGTTCGCGCGATTTCCACTGAGTTAGTTTACAATTCGTCCACAACGATAACACTCTTGTTGTTATTTCATCATTGTTACAACGTGGCCGTAAAATTGCTAACTCCCGAGATTTATACACAGTCCACCCCAACATTAAACTCCTCCAAACATGTACAATCCTCCAAATAATGTGTTCTATATTACACTCTATGTACTTTGATATAAAGTACAAATTCGACTGTGTACACAATGTCCAAAAGCTCACTAAATCGAGTCTATCTGTCACAATGTCGAAGCCAAATCCCGCGCAAATGTACATTTATCTTTACATCATGTACAGTTAGGAGCGAAACGTGACAATAAAAAGGTTACACATAAATAAACTTTTCCGATTTTTTTCTACTAAATGTAACTTTTTCCATATACTGATATTCTCAAAATGAACTCTTTACTCGACTGTAAGGAGTGGTAATGTTTTTGGCGCGTATCTTGTTTGTTTGTTTATTTTTTTTTAATGTGTATTTCTAAATATGTGTAATTTATCGATTGAACGTCATAGAATTTAATGCAGCGCCATTTAGAGGCAACTTTACAATAAATAAAAGGAATAAAATATGAACAACTCATACGTCCATCATTAATGGCAATCTTTCGAATGATGTCGGAATTTATGAATCTCGAATTTACCAACATCTGTTTTTATATACATATATACATTTCTATTTAGACTACATATTTTAATACGTAAAAGTGCGGACTCATTTCACGTGGGAAGGTATAGAAAATGAGCGTTATGGTCTCAGAGGGCAACCCTTTATTCAGAGTCTGGATCTTTGTGCGCGTGCTACGCTTGCTGTATTTATAATTTATTCAATTTTTTTTTCAGTTTCTGTTTAGTTACCTTTCGATTCCTCTCTCGTTTTCGTTTCTAAATTTATTTACCTTCGTATCATTTGAATATTATTGTTATTTTAAAATGTGTTGCCATAAAATATAGGTACATCCCTGACCAGCCATGAGACGTAAAAAAAAATCACCAAAAAAACAATTGTACAGTTCTCCAGTACGAGTAGGTATTCAAAGAATATTAATTAAATTGCCTGCTATGCATTCTTGCGAGATATACATTTTATTTCCAAATTTGCGTGTTTACTGTACTGACACAGTAGCTATATAACAGCGATGATATGACGTCAATTGTAAGAGCAAAAGAAAGTTCGAATCAGCCAATGTTACCCGTAATCTATTATACAGAACATTTTCGAGATTTTGAGGCTTGATTTTACCTTCGAATTGAGCCAAGCTTGATTGTTCAATACGAAAACTTTTCTTTGAAAATATTATATGTATAAGTATTTCTTTTATTTTACTTTTTTTATCTAATCCGCGCTCAATTTCGTTAGATTTATGAAAAAAATATCCACAGCGAACAGTGATTTTGCAGTAGCTCCTATTGCTATTTGCATTTTATTAAAAACGAGCTTTGAATTTTCTAATTATTTTGTTGACTGTTATTAAAATTCGGAAAAATCATATCTACGTAAGGGAAGAATCTAGAATAAAATCTTTGCTTTTGTTCACTTTACTTAGTAAAGCGCTGGCGAGTAGCTGGAGAATATTAATGTACATGATTGGAATAAAGTGCCTTACTTAGTCTCGCAGCGCTACTTGGCGGAGTAGAACTAGACACAAAAAATAAATGTTGAAAATACTGCAGATGGGCTCAAAAATCGCTGCGTTAATTATTAAAGTAGTTATTTCAGTATCGTGTAAATATAATTCATGAGTTCCGTAGTTAGGCATATCCACTTTCATATTTTAATTGCATTTACTCCCCGTCCGCCGTCCTCTGTAGAATAACGAAGTTAGTTAACGTCGTCCGGTGTAATACAAAGACACGCTAACTGCCGGCTAAATTGCTTGATAAGCGTGAAATCCGTGGTAGCTCGATGAAGGGTTCCTGCTTTTATGTAGTTGGAGTGTACGTAAAAACTTATAATACAACAGATCCATAGTAATGTAACTACTGAAAAGTTGTAATATCATAAATTGTATTCAGTCCAACAGATATATCAGGATGGTATTGTTATATACGTCAGAGTTATTCAGAAATGATTGTGGTAAAGTCTATAATGATTGTACATATAACGAATAGCACTGTATGGTTTAATTGTCTCGAACGTAATTCGTTCATTGTGAAACCAGGCGAGTGTCTGCTTTATGCGCAAATGATGCAACAAAATACCAACTTGACCGTTTTGGAGTGTAAGTGCATTGCGCAGCGCTGAATGCAGTTCCCGTGACAGTAATCTCAGATTGTTCCGTGCCCGTTAATGGTAGCGTCGCGTGTCTTCTCGCCCGTTTCAATTGTAGCGGGAGCAGCTGAAATTAATGAGATCGGCGAACATTGCACATTAAACCTACATATAAACGCGTGGCTTTGTGAGCGTGTAAGGATTATAATATAACTATCGGAACGAAGTTCCTCATTGCGGGTTGCGGTAGGAGTTAAAAGCTAGAAATCGTCACGTAAGGAATAAACGTTATGCACCCTCCACGCTCTTTATTGACGACTAGTGGTTATGCTACATAGTATTAAATGGTGGTTTGAAATAGAGGTTTGAAACCAATGGCGTCTGAATGTCACATGAAATTTGGCTTAAACCAAGTGTCTACATTGTTCCAAAATCTGTTTCTAACCGTCGTTTAATACCGTGTATCATAGTTTTTATTGACAAGTACTTATATGTATTTCGCAGCAAGGGAGCGAACAAAATACGTAGACAACATCAGAAATCGGTGTAATTGCTGAAATGAAACCTCTTTTTAGCGAGCGGTACGAAAGTTTAGTGACGTTGGCCCCTGTTTTCATGCCGAATGGATGATTGTTTTATTATATTGACGGTGCTTAACAATTTGGAAAATTGTCAAAATTTCGACACGATATAAATTATGTTGAACTTCGAGAATATTCGAGCGATGCATTAAACAGGCGCGTCGACAATGTACACGGCGCGGCGTTTTCGAGTTTATTACATGCCTCAGGGAGTCTATGAAAAACGTTATTGTTATACATTTAGAGCTTAAACTGTTTTACGTGGAAATTTGCGACTTGTTATATGTCATTAATACTCAAAGAATAAAAAAACTCTTGAATATTGAAAAGAATATTGGTCTATTGTGTATGGTCTAGTGATTGAAGAATCTGACCGCTAAAATCAACGCGATTTCGATTCTCGTTCAAGACAAACATTTGCGTGATAACAACATTTAATAATTTAATTATAAATTAAAAATCTATAAAAATATTTCACGCTATGTATAATCGTACCTATATATGTAAGTTTATTCGGCTTTCCAACTACCATCTACCAAGGCATTACTTGCCTAATTTGGAATCAGACAGCCGTAAGTAGAATAGTCTCAATTGAATCAGTACAGTTAATACTCGTATTGATATTTCAAACAATCTGAGCAAGATATGTGGCGTTCTAACCACGCTACACAAATACGTACTGATATTTTCTTAACTGTTTTATCATATAAGTAAAAACATGGCTGAATATTGAAATCAATCTTAGCTTAGCGCAATGCTTATTGAAAAGACGACATTAGTAAGGGTTCTTTTGTTGTCATCTCCAATCAAAACCTTCAGAGATAAATTAAGAGTTTTCTATCATACTTGTTAGGCACCTATTTTAATGCAAAGTATAAAAATCCTTGAACATTTATACTAATATTACGTCATGCTACAAAGTTCGAGCTTTGAAAGTTCATAAATCTAAAAGCACAAAATATGAGTCAAATGAAACTTTTACCAAGTGCTCATTTGCTCGTATGCGCATAATATCCTAATTTTCACATTCAGCGACTTCATTCGGCCGGAATGAATGCGTGCGAAATGAATTGGAACAAAGGGAAATCTTTGCGTTTCGTTTCCAAAAATACACGTAATACAACATTTCATATGCATCTTTAAATTTGAGATTCATTTGAACGTGCGTACACACGCTAATCACTCGACCTGGTGCAATCAACTCTCCAGTGCAATCAAGCCGCCAACGGCAAGGACCTTCGTTAGCTCCAGTTTTAAATTTATTTCAGGATACGATAGCACTGACGTACAAAAGAAATAGCTGAAAACAAAATAGTATCCAATCATATGCTCTATGTTATTATTACATGTATGTATATGTATGGATACACTCACACGCACTTTACTCAACCATATCTAAACATTTTGTTTTGGTGACGGGGATAACCTTCATAAGGTATCTCCATGTTTTGAGAGACCGGATTAAGTGATACTTTTACCCACTAAAACCCCTTGTGGCCTCCGGATGCACATTTGTAAGCCTCCGAAATATCCACGAGGAAAGCACCGATGTAAAGCCATATTCTGGCATGACTGACCTCGTGGTTGAGTGGTTAGTTGCCCTGACTGCAAAACCGGAGGTCGTGGGTTCGATTCGCACCCAAGACAAACATTTGTGTGATGAGCACATTTGTTTG
>DWGJ01003410.1:0-13432 GCA_018246895.1 Aspitha aspitha aspitha | reverse complement strand
ACTAACTGAATTCACACTAACAGTCAGCTCCCTACAGTCCTGTTAGGAGTCGGTTACAGATGTCCATGGGCGGCAGCAGCCACTTGTGACTGCTGCCTAAGAAAACAAAATAGAACAGTTTCATATAAAGTTAATAGACAATATGTATAGTTTTTTTACGGGTCAATGACTTAAAAAGTTAAAAAACATACCTTTCCGTAAATACTCATGGATGCTAAAATCTGTTTATCTTTAATCTATGGATGTTTATATAACTATTACAGGGAGAATTTTGAAAATAATTTTCATATTTATTTAATTATTTTATTGTTTATGAGAACGCTCACAGCAACTATACCTACATACTAATTAATGCTTACAGATTACAATCAAAATTACATTACAAAATAAATAGAGTAGTAAAAATAATCACAAAATTAAAAACATTTCCAAGTTCAAATTAACGTCTGAGTTCGTCATTCAAATTTCTGACTCTGAATAATTGTTCGTCAATTCTGAATAACTTTTGATTTGTAAAAAGTAATACCGGAAACACATTGTAGCTGCCCCAAGTAATACTTGTACAAGCTGTTTCTCAGATCATTCTCTGCAACATACCAATTTATTGACTACCAACATGAAAGACGCTTTTATGTTTGCTAGGAATTTCAGTAATTTCTTTGTATAGTTATCTGTGTCGATACTCATTATATATGCAGCAGTAAAACGTAAAAAGGGCGAACCTAATGGCAATTATTGTATATACTTAATAAATTAAGTTATTTCATTAGTGCCATTAGCAAAAGTTTAAAAACATTACTCTAAGTACTGTAACCCTGTAATATTAAACTGGAACCATTTTCGAGAACAACATTTTATCATATCCAGACACGCGGGGCCTCGGAACGGTGACAGATCGCAAACGATCTTTCATGTTGGATAACGTTGAGAGCGGTCGGTCTCGCATCGGTGACGACTATTATATTTTCACAAACGTTTTCGTTCACGTTTGTCATTCGGTCGCAGTCGTCATTAGATAACGGTCTTTTAACGTTATCCCAGACCGTCCCGGTTAATTTGATTTGTTACAGCTGTCTGGTTGCCATGGAACGAACAGTCCTCCAATTAGAAGCCAGATGGCCTTGTGTGAAGTTTTCCCAAGATTTCATTATTGTTATTAATATGTGGAAATCTTTTTATTAAGCACGCGAAAGAAACTTTGTGCACTATAATCCTTTTATATATTATTTTGTTGCGTATTTTATAACAAATATTTCAAGATTTTTACTGAAATTCAATCGGAAATGCCAGCCAAATTCGATGTGGCCTTCTTCGTTTACTAAACGTCGACGTTGAATACTTAATTAAACACAAGTTCTAGTAGAAATGTCTATAATATTTAACTTATTCTCAAAGGGAAGACGGAGACTTCCATCCTTTTATCCATACAAGATATTTTTGAACTGCTACCTTAACTATATAAATATGTATTCTATAACCCGTTATGTATGTATAGCTCAGAACATATTAGCATTTTTTTTAAATAGGGTACGTTCCATATAAACAGCTTAATGAGTAAAGTCAATTGTTTCTCTATCCTTAGATTTTATTGGTCATGACTTCTTAAAAGCACAGGCATTGAAATATTGTAATTTTTGAAAAGTTCCCTAATTTTTCTCAAGTATTTTGAATAACAGAACCTTCTGCAATAGTACATCAACTAACGAAAATCGTACAACCGAACTCAGCTAAGAGAAATAATGTGCATCATAAATTATGAACTCAAATATAATTCGAAACATTTTCTCACAAGAACAGATGCGTAGCGTTCCAAAGGGAGTACTTTACAACGTTAATGTATAATTTACTTGTTTTTATTGCATGAGTATGAGTAATCCTCTTAAAGTCATAACTTTTTGAATAAACTGCATAACATTTTGTACGTAAACAACGTAAATAATATGCTTTAAGTTACCTTTTTCCACAAATGCAAACTGTGTTATTTTGTCTTAACGTTGCAGGTAATAAAAACAACAAAATATAATATTTTAAGTAATAATATCTTAGTTGGATAGAATAAGTTTAAAATCTTCATCGCAAGGGTGCGAGAAAATAACTTGAAATTAAAACTGAAATTCAAATTTCACTGGCGCAAACGGTAACTGAACTTGAAGTTGTTTTCGTTCGATTTCACCTGTGCTATAAGTACGAGTACTATGAAGTTTCGCCGCTCACGTCATTTTATCGCTCACGACTTTATTTTCTCACATAACTACAATTTTATTTTATTTGTGAAAGCGACGTGCACATAAAATATTAACAACATACTCGTAATTTATTATTAACAATCGCTTCACGTTTAATTTAAGTACGTTAAACTCGAGACGCTATTTAAAACATACATTAATTTCTATACAGTATAGGAACACTAGTCATAGAAAATATTTAGTAATTGTGTAATTTGGCGACGTTGTAATAACAACACAAAAGGTGGAATAAGCTTAGCTTATAAGTTACTAATCAAACTAGTCATAAATGTTACAAATTAAAATAAAAAAGATCGTTATAAGCATACATACCTCGTAGTAAAAAATGAAGTGTTGCAATTTTCAACACAGATCGAAAGTTTATAAACAACATTTTCAGTTTTAAATGCACTAACAATTGAACTGAAACAATAACAACTGAACCGATCACAGATCGCACAAATATAAACGCACCGTTTTACATTTTTGTTAGAAAAACCGAACGAGGATAAAGTTTTTTTGGTTATACTGTTATGAGTGTTACGAGTTCGTAGGTTCCCGTAGCGCGGTTCGTAGAGGGCGGTCGAGGCGACGTCTACGGATGAACTGAGCGGAGCTGCGCGCTCCGAGCCGCCTGTGCCGGACCCGGCATACGCGGAGTTAATGTGCACCTACACTGAATACGAATACGTCATACGTCTGATCGCTGTTACTAATTTTCTTTAACAAAATTAACTTTGCCTTAATTATTTTAAAAAGACTGTTTCCTTTCTATACAAGAAAACGTACGATCATAATAATAATTTTTATATGTATGTACATATAAAAATCCCCTGTCACGAAGTTCGTTTGCGCTAATCTCCGAAACTATTGAACCAATTTCAATGACATTTCGTAGATATCTATTGTCTGGTCCAACTTAAAAGATAAGATAGTTTTTATCTCTATTAATGATCGCATTTTTTATTGGAAAGTCAATGTTTTATTCATAGGATTACACTTAGTCGGACATTAGTCGAAATTTTTACGTTATTATAAAATTATTTTAAATGAACCACGGCAACGCGTGTTTGAGTCTACTGGTAATGATATGAAACCCGCTGATTATTCGTCAAACAAAACAGTTATGGAAGTCAATGATTCGTATCAAATCAATCAATATCTAGGATATTATCATTTGCAACATTTTGATTATGAACAAATAAAAACGTCCCTCTTGGAGAAACATGAACACCTTGTCAATATCGTCTATTCGTAGAAGAATTTTCTCAGGCAAAAGCAATTAACGCTTACGCAATACCACTTTTGACCTAATCATTCGAAAAAGTTCAATTAACCTAAACACAACGACTATTGAAATATGTGGGTACTAGGAATTAACTGACCCGTTAATTTTTGTCATCTAAAATACATATATGTAATTGTATCCGTGTACTAATAATTGTTTATTTTTAATCAACACTATTAAATTTCATAATTACGTAGGATACAATGACGTCAGCCGCATTATATGTACATATATTAACGACACTTTCATATCGAACGTTTAGTAACTACAATTCTAAAATACGTAACGCACTCAAGGCAATTTTGTAATATTTGTCTCTCTAAAACGTAATTCTCTGTGCTGTACATACTATGGATACACACAAGGACAAACACGTGAGTGCAGATGTGGGGTATATAAATATTTCAATTCGCTATCAGTAGCGGTATTTGCTCGACAGGCAATTGAACTCTACACCATGAGTAGCATAACGATCGTGTTGTCAAAGAGGTCATGATTTCTTCTTATACTCGTACATATTGTCGAACAATAAATAAATACATAAACATATAATATGGATATAGTTATATGAAACTGTAATGTTTGGCCCCTATCCCAGAAAAAAAGGAAACTTAGATCCGTCTATAATAGACCTACTTATTTAAGACTATTAACCATTTCTTTTAAGAATCCTACATTCTATTGTTTTATGACATCTATCTGAAATTGTCGACTTCACCAACGATTAACTCGTAGAGAATAAACAAGCATGAAACAAAATAAATAAAAAAAAAACAAATAAAAAATTATTAATTGGAGAACATAGATGCCACGAAGTTTTTGAGCTTCATAAGCGGTGCGGGATAAGAAATGTGGAACTAAATCGTTTCGGTCTGGCAATTGGAAGAGCTACTAGATAAGGGCGGGCCATGTACTGTATTTCGCTGTTCTGGCAAATAAATCAATTTGATATTTGATTTGAATTTGTGTATATATGCTGTAAAAAATATCTTTATACGGATGTACTAGTATTGTAAAACATTTGTAATACAGTTTACTATAATGGCCTCTGATATTAATAAATTGCTAAACTTAATTATGATTCTATTAATTTTGTATATTACGCAAGTAAATTAAAATAATATCAGCATTGAAATAAATAAATATTTGAGAGTAAGATCAGATCAGATCAGATCAGCCTAACTTATATAATTATATCAAGATGTCTTTCCGAATTATTGTGTAAATATAAAAATATCTAACTGTACGTTATAACAATTTAAATCCCTTTAGGTTTTAAAATCCCATAAGAGGCTTTCCGCTACAATCGAGCTTTAAGCTTGACAAATACCTCACATGATATATATTTTCGGTTGGAAAAAAATAAATCAAGTTTAACTTTACTGCTGACCACTGTAATCCGGACTTTTAATAATAAATGAACGCTTAATAATATTTTACCACTAATCGATCTATGGCGTGCTTAATAATGTTTGAGCCGCTAATTGATGTCAGGAAGCACTGAGTGTGGTCGGTCGTTGTATGAATTACGACAGACTGAATTCATGAGAGTTAAACTTCTACAATTAATTGTAGAAGTTCTGACGACACTTGGATTCATATCTCGCATATTGTCAAGTCCCGGTGTCAGTATCAATATCAAAGTTTATCGCGATCAAATCAAATATGTCGCGATCAAAAGTCCTTAATGTCTGTGCAATGCATGTCCCCATTATTGTCATATCACTCGCGTCATTATCAATTATTCAATCTCATTGCAATCAAATCTATTAATAAATGAAATACAAGTATCAGATCTCACTTCATGGTTGCTTGCATGTCGCACGCGTGACAGGAAACGCATTGATGAAACGACAGGAAAATGTATCTATTGTTGATATATTATTCGCATCCGTATCAATTTTTAAATCTCACCTAAATCAGATTTTTTAATATTCCGGAAACTAGTGAGTGTTGACCTTTTAGTGTCATTACATCGCTGACGTGTACATTTAGTGTACATGTACATTATTTGCATCAGTACCAAACCTATATATACATATACATATGTCGGAGACAGTCATTGGAATGGTCGACATCGAAACGAAAGCACGAGTTTTGATAGATGGCAGCACCGTCGCCCTATTGCAACTAACCTCGTGCTACAACAGAGCCTGGCAGGAAGAGCGATGACGGAAGAACATTACTTCACTTGTTCGGTTGCTATCCTAAATAGAAGTGTTCCTCCTAGCTAAGAACTGTTTTAATAGTTTCGGTGTGATTTGGATTGTGATTGTTTATTGAATTGTGTGTAATACATTGTGTTGGACGTTACTACTATTGTGTCATTGCTCGATTACCTAGCCCACTATGTCGAATGAAGATACAAGAATACTGTGTCTCCGACATATATAAGTAGATAAATAGATAAAGACGTATTTCACGCATTTTGAACAATTTCTGCTGAAATACTCCTGTCTGAAACCAAACACACAGACAAGTACATGAACGAGTGGAAATAATTTGTAATCCAAATAGGGTTATATTAAATAATTGTTTGATCAAAGCGATTTGATATAATGAATGTCGTCAAATAGAATCAGCCGAGGTTTCTACTCGGAACGCCCCCGGGGCGTCTGACGAATTATGAATTTGCTAACTAATCTCTCGTGGAATGGAATCGACAGCGAGCGTCGAAAGTCGTGTAACTTTACTTGTTATGACCTTAGTTTGTTTTTTGATTCAGTAAGTTTATTAGGTATGTTTAATATAAAATTAAACTCGTTTCTTTTCAGTGAATCGGCTCTATTTAGTGTTGACGGGTCTCCTGCCGCAGTGCAGCAGTAGAATAGTAAGAGGGTCGAAAAATAATTGTGCACAATCTATATGTATATTTGAATTTGTATTTTGTATTTCATCTGTTCAAAACAGAATTAAAAGGAAATTACCGCAGTGTCTATTTAAGAGTGTTTCCAACTAGCGCACCCTGTAGATATATCAACTGTGTCTACGTAGAGCAACGTGACTCTTAATGCAGACATTGATGTGTTTACAATGACAAAAAATTTCGCCAGCTTTGAAACTGGTGCCGTAACTTGTAAATGAAATTGCTCCATATGATTGCGCCGACTGGGCTTCGGAATTGGCAGACTTGCCGCGCGGGCCCGGAATCGGCTTATTTGGCACGCGCCGGCGAACGCCATGTTCCGCTATCGGGGAAACTATTTTTCATACTGAAAATAAGCCGTAGCCGGCTCTGAAACGATTCGCACAAGTTTTGCATTTATCATGCCTTCGTTGCTCGTTTGTTCCAAAGTTCGTGCACTTCGCCATTCTGTAGCGGTGCAGGTTTATAGAGAATACTCCCACGATATTGGTGGAAACATAACCATTACTCAAACACACATAGATAAGATTTTATCAAAACTGGCGCATATGTCCGTTCATCCAACGTTTTCACCAGTTTTAATTCACATTGTTTTATTCAATGTAAGAAACATACATACAGATAATGAACGATTTACATCTTACATACATACATACAAGCATATCGCCACGCCAATTCCCTAACGGGATAGACAGTAAGCAGAGTTCCAAATATCTCTGTCCTTACAAACCTGCCGTGCTGCATCTACATACATCTGATAGTACTAAGCGATTAATTACAAGTGGCGGGGTGTGTCCGTGCCGATTATCACCCAGCGTTATCCTGCCCGTCCTCCGCGCGAGCCTTTGTCCCAGCCGGTAGGAGACAGCGAATGTAACTGGACGTATCTGCCATTGTCATCGCGCCTTTGTCGACTGATCCATTAAATTTTTTGTGGCGCACGAACAATGGCCGCAATGGTCGATGTCAACAAGATATATGAGGGTCATAGATGACTATCTATTTAGTAAGTTAGGAGTAGGGCTGTAGGGACATCGGACAAGGATTAAACCTCGGAAACACCACCCCTGTACACACAAAAATGTTTAAATGAAACGATTAAACTTTTGAATGAAAATACGTAGTACATCTGTTTTACGGGAAGTGCATACCGCATTTGTCAATTGCACCGTTACGTCTCGATAATGTAAATGCCGTACTTGATGATCTAAAAGTGACTAGCGGAAGTTCAGTTCGCTTCGAAAAATTAATGATCCTGAGCGAGCGAAAGGTGTTTAAGCGCGTTAAAGGAAAATTGCTTAATGGCGCCAAATTGAAAAGCTTCTCGTGTAGCTAGTTCGCGAGTTATTAGTCAATGAGGAAATGAGAACATTTCACAACTTACCAGATTGCCCGTTTTACTCGGCACTATATCGACTTTACATTGGGACAATATAAAAAGGACAATCTCATTTGCACGCAAGCTATTTAATACATTTAAAGAAACCACTGAGGTTACTTCATACTTACAATACATATGTATTTGTGGATATTTTTAATTTGTCATAAAGCTTTTTGACGACATTTGATACTAAATGGTTACTATACCGCAACTCAGGTTACAAATTGAGGAGTTGGTGTTCCGAGTCGCACCCTTCATCATGTTTGCGCGCCGCAGCCTTCAAACCAAAATGGAAGTTAACAAACACTGCTCCTGAATGACAATTACGAGTAGGTATTTGCACAGTTCAACTCTGTACGGACCTTCTCTTGACAAAGTGCATTTAGTTGAAAGAACCATTAGTTGAAACCTACTTCAATGATTATCAACATATAAATATGTCGAAAAGTTCTTGTTTTAGATCATTAGTGAAGTAAATTGCCACTGACAGTCCACAATGAAAAATTAAGAGTTTATAATTTTCAAATTCAATCGAAGCAGTAACGGGCGGAACTCACCGAGGAACGGGACAAGCGGTACTATATTGAATGAACGAGATGGTTGAAATCTCATTTTATAATTAGCATTTCGATATGAACCACGTGCATACAGTTGTGGCGGAAGCATTTTTGTACATTTCAGTGGATGTCGGACAAGTGAAATGAATATATAAGGGAAAAACAAGCGCGCCACCAACGACGCGTGTCTGCATTATTCATGACATTATTTCGCTCCGACGTCATAAAATTGTTATCGCCTCTTATTATTACTTTCGAGATAATTTCTCTGTTTAATCAGATGTGTTGCAATAAACAGCTTTTGCTAACTGCAGCGTCACTTCTATTTTCTTGAACGCCGAAGGTCATTATCCTCGTCTGCCACTTTTTTTATTTCTGTCAAAGTCTCTCTGAGTTACTCGTAGTGTTCGGTACAAATTCCTACGGTTCCAGTCGGAAAGTTCCGGTCCGATTCTATAGATAAACATTCTATTTATCTTCGTTTTTTCAAAGAATATTACAATACGGTTGAAGTTGAAAGGCTTATTTAATTATAAATGTAGGCGTATTTGTCACTTTCAAATTATAAAACTAATAATGTCGCTTAGTCGGATGCAGATAATCCAGATAAACACAGTTTACGGCTTTTGTTAGCGTTAGATATTGGGCTTTAAAATCCAGGTGTTTCTCAAAGACATTAAGATCTTAAGATACAAGGGTCTTTAAATTTATATTTTAAAAGATTTTGCTGATTACAATATTGTTCTGGCTAACCTTCAGTCTAAAGACATAAACCTGTTAATCAAACTATATAATTTACTACTCTCAGATGAGTCAGTGTGATTTTTTTTTTCACTTTTCTCTCTTGTAGTTGAAGTGTTTATTAGATAGTATTTCTGTGGGTATTTTGTGTTGTCTTATATAAGTGGTATATTGTATTGTAGTATATTTTGTATTTGTTATGTATTTTGTTGATTTTTACAGAGCGACATAACACTAAGCTCTCTAGTAAAGAAAACAAAAGGGTGTTTAAATATACTGCAGCGTGGTATAAACTAAAGCGTAGAGTGTGGCGCAGGCCGTATTACGAGTACTGTCGGTTAAGTCGTCATTTATAAAATACAACTACGAGAAACAACAACGAACATCAAATGAATCACTCATATACTAACTTTGTAGCTGGGAGACGAGAGAGAGAGAGAGAGAGAGAGAGAGAGAGAGAGAGAGAGAGAGAGAGAGAGGTAAATATTAAAGAAGTGTATTATATTCTATACTTATAATAAATCTGTAGAGAGGTCAATTCTGTCTGCTGTATAATCGTTATAGAAACAAAAATTACTCATTACAATTATTTTTCATACTCCTGAGCTGGTTATAGTATACTTTTCACCACGGTACAATCAATAGGAGCAGAGCAGTGAAGGAAAATGTCGAGAAAACGGGAGAAGTTACTCCATTTTTTAAGGTCCTACATCAATAAATGGTGGAGAAATACTGTTTTATAGCCATGCGCAGCCGGGGCGGGCCGCTAGTACATATATTATAATCCGTTTCATAATGTATTCGCTAACTGCTTTCGCACATGCACGTTGTTAAGTTAAATGCATTCTGCATCTCAACGGAATCAATGTTGATATTTACCAACTCGCGAGCGTTCGGGTAATGCATTTAATGTGCATGACGTTGAATTGCATACGTCCTCTGCATTTAAATGGAAGCTTTCAGTTTGGAATGAAACACTTTCTTGTTTTTGAACCTCCCAGGCGTTGTCCGTCGTATAACAAGTGATTTTGTACGCGTCAATCAAATTTAAAAGAGGAAACAAGTTCTAATATAACCGGAGGTCGTGCATACGACTCCCAGCCGCGACGAACCGAGATTTTTTTCTGTATGTGAGTGTAATAAAAATATCCATAACTAGCTTTTCCCCACTGTGTCACCCGCGTTATTAAGAGAACAATCTATTGAAAACCATTTTAACAACGCCTTTCTATGATTACTATAAAAATTACACGGAAAACAGAAGAATAAAGGAACGCTTTTACGTTGCTGCTCCACTCCTGTTAGTTATAGCGTGATGTTATATAGCCTATAACCTTCCTCAATAAATGGACTATTCAACACAAAAATAATTGTTCAATTCGAACCAGCAGTTCCTGAGATTAGCGCGTTCAACCAAACAAACTCTTCAGCTTTATAATATTTATCTATAATAGTATTATATAGGTACTATGTATATTACCTGTCCACTTATCCTAACCCATCCGTTTAATTACCTAATCTGGAGCCAGATAAGCGTGTGGTATTGTCATAATTGTGTGTTATTACTTATGAATGCTACATGGTTTTCCTGTAGCGGACGGCAGGGGAAGCCCCTCAAGGTCAGCCACTGCTCAGTGAACAGTGCCGCGGTGCACTCGTTATAGCCTCACGGCCGGTAATCACCGACACACGCCCTCTGCCCATTCGTTATGCTCCTTTACACTACCTTCTCTCCGCGGCTATAATGTTGTAGCTATAATTGTACCCTAGTACAGTTTTCCCTTCCACATACTATTAATAGTTCGTTGTATTCAGTATGATCGCTTGAAAAATAATCCCTACGCGGTTGTGAACTGCGAACGATCGCTGAAGTTAATGAAGATACAATACAAACATAATGTCAAGACAATTTCCTGTACGGAATGCAGATTTCGTATTTCCTATCGCGGTAGCGTCAGAGGAGGTACATTTAGGCGCACATACTTCACACATAACGTATACCATAGTCAGCGTTACAAATATTAACTTACCACTTGAATTTCGAACAAGAAACACTGCGGCAAGTTTACACCGAACTGGAATAGTTATTGTCTGTTAGAGGCTGTTATACAAATATACACACACAGATATCGTGTAGCTGCCAACATTTGCTACGTTGGCTACCCTGGCTTTGCACAAAAGACGCTACGATTTACTGAGTCGCTGTGTACAGAACCGATATCCCAATTAAAACAGTCAGCGTCGCGTGAAGCTCCGAGCGGACCAAGATCCACAGTAAGGGTGCGTTTCCACCAGGGATGTGCGAGGAATGTGTATTATTGTCATTGTCATACATTTTTACATCTATCCATTACGAAATTTTGAGCAGACTTTGCAAATGAGAAAAGCTAAAATTTTCGATGTTGCAGTATGGCTTTAGTTCGTCGCACACGTGATAGCTTGTCATGTTGCATATTGAGTGTAGTGGGTACCAGCTGTAGGCTCGCGATGCCTTCTAACACAGCTGTGTCTGTGTACACATAGAACGTTACATATAAATATTCACTGGTGACCAGGAGTGAGTGAGTGAGTACAAGTTTCACTGCTATTCCTGTAACGTGAAGGCTTTCAATTTAGATCACTGCACAAAGTCGCGAGGTTTTATCCAAAACTATAACAGCGCCGCCGGTCGCCGGCTGTCCAATTAGCAGCGCAACTGTCGCGTGCACTCCATTCGGGGCGGTTGTCGCCATCGGTCGTGTGTGGAGAGACCTTTATCTCGGTTTGTTGTAGATAGTAATTGGAATGATTGGTGTATATATTGATGTTCACGTCTCAATCGTTGTAGGTAATGCTTAATAACACCACTGTTAGGTGGTAACTGCACCTACTAACACATACTAACTGGGCTAATTATTAAACTAACATTAACATTCTTGCAGTCTTGTTACTAAAGAGTACTCACTAACTAATTCTTATTGATACCTTATACTAACTGGATTCAGACTAACAGTCCTTACAACCCTTTTAGGATTTGGTTACATGTCCATGGGCGGCAGCAGCCACTTGTGACTGCTGCCTGCTCGTTTGGTGCTCTACCTATATCTGTAATATTTGTAGGTAAACGAACATATCTCGACATGTCCGCACCGGCTATAAACCAGTTTGCAATTTGAATGTGTCGTAAAATTTAACGGACCGTGTCGACTCTATAAAACGGCAACAAACTGCTGTTTGTTTCGGAAACTAGAAAATGTCTGTCGAGCCTTCGCTCGCGTGGTCCCTAAATTGTATTCAACAAACAGTAAAACTTGATTTGGTAGTCAGGAATTTTTAAAAGGTTTTAATTAATAAAACAATACGAACTTATATTATTATGGAACTCTTTTCATAATATGACACTATTTTTTGTCATTTACAACGTGAATCCGTTCCTGAATATTTTTCATCTATCTTGATCTCGATCTTGTAAATGGGTTTGGGCACTATTTACAAGATTCGGGATCTATGTTTGGCCATAGATAATCAAACAATTCATACTGCAAATGTACAAACGTTAGCATAAATATTCAACGGTTATCTTTAATTACGGTAATTACTTCCTTTACCAAACTACATATACCTAATCTATTAAATCAAGGCACATAACGGTATATGTAATACTATATGTAATACAGACTACAATTTATTCATTCAATTCGATTCATTAAAATTTTATGCGATTTACAAGACTAGAGGAAGTAGAAAAGACATCTCTGAATTATTTCCGTAAGTGGGCATGGTCTGGAGGTTCCACCGCGCAGCTCCAGTGTGGATTTGTAATTCATATTCCTAATCGACTCTTCGAAAAATTGCTGAAATTTGCCTTTGATGATCACGGATTCGAAGGCCAACGAGTTTTACGTCTCCACTTAGAATCCCACGGCATTGCGAACTTGCGACCACATCACGCCAAATCCTAATAGGACAGAGATGCGAGATATAATCTGTAAGTAAATGAATTAATGCAAAACACTCGTGTACTGCGTGATCCGCCGATGCGGACTTGGAATTCCCGGGCGAGCGGGCCATCGGCGCGGGTGGATTACTTTAATAGGATTACTGAATTAATGTGCCTTGCTTACATTAATGTACATTAAGTTGGGCAGACACACAATTACATAACATTCGTGCTACTATTTTAACCGTAGAGAATACTATTAATAGGGATAATTTCACACACGACTCCCTCATTACAAATTAGGCTATTCAATACCGGTGTTATGGTAACCGCATCGGTATATAATGTGAGAAGTGACTAAAATAAATAAAGCGAACAAAATCTATATATATAAAAGAAAGTCGGGTTTGTTACAACACTTATAACTCGAGATCTGCTTTACCAATTTTCATGAT
>DWGJ01003409.1:0-13433 GCA_018246895.1 Aspitha aspitha aspitha | reverse complement strand
CAATCGGAGTACAGTCTTTAAACAATTTCTATTAAATAAAAAATTATTGATCCACGGATACCGTGATATTTGCGGTTGGATAGTTCATTACGATAACATAAAACACAATAAGTTCTTGTGTTGAATCTTTTTTGTTTTAGAAACAAGCTCTCGAAGACAACAATTATCTAACCCGTGTATTTAATTACACATATACACATGTTTTACAAATTGCTTCGACCGTAACTTATTGCATGTCCAAACCGATTCCCATAAAATTTATGTACGTGTAGGTACGGCTTGCCTTTTAACTAAACCATCAAAAATTATACAAATCCGGTCCCAAATTATTGTGTGATTTGTCTCGGAACCCACACACGTTAATTGTTTTATACTCGCCAGGCAAGAATCGTAATTATCCCAAGGCATACAATGAGAAAATAGACAGGAAAAAATAGACAAAGGGTGACCGACGACGCCATTTTTTCTTTTATTTCAACCCACTGTCCGTACCTGGCGGCTCCGAGGTCCAATATACGATGCCTTTAATTTTTTATTTGCCCTTTTTTCCCGATCCCCAAAAATAACAGCTCAAATCTTCCTAGCAGCGTTTAATATTTCCGAGCTGCTACTCCGTTATGATAAATTGTAAGCATATCTCTTTGAATGGAAATGACACGAAACTCAAATTTATACGTATCCGTCAGCAGCCGTATAGCACGATTGTAATAAACGTGATGTGAATATCAAATCACGTTCTTCATACAAGATTATAATTTAAAGTCAGGTTTTCGAAATATTCTCATAACTGAAACCCATTATAGATAACAGATAACCTTTTGGCGTGGTTAACAAAAAGTTCCCAATAGAATTCCTTAATTTATTATTTAATAAGCGTCGTTGGACATATCGAGACATCGTAAAGAAACTTCGAGATGAATGGAACGTTCTGAGAGAAATAATTACCCAATACGTTCCCCAGTTCGATTATCAGGCGCCTCTTTAAACGAAATTTTAATAAGGCGAGTAAGGGCCATTTTCGTCGGCCATTTTTCAAGATTGCTGAAACAATCGACAATCATTACGAGCGAATACGCTCACATCAGTCTCTGTTGCCATGTGACCCACGATTTTAACAAACAGGTTTAGCGTTGAACTTTTACAATAAAAGAACAAGCGAAATTGCTTCTCATTAGGGACCCAGTAAGTATATTAAGATATTGTTTTATGATTTCGATGTCGGAATATTTAAACAAGCATCCTAATTTTGCCTTATATTGATGGCAGTTTTAATAAAATATTTCCGTTTTCGATCCAAACCATTATCTAACAATCTGTATCTAAATAATCTGAAAGAAACAATGAGGTCCATAGGTGAAAAAGAACGCCGTCACGTTTGAGAAACATTCAACAACCGTCAAAATCAATGTGCAGCATTATCTCGGCGGTCTAATACATTACGTGCACCCTATAATTCAAATTTCGTGTGAACACGTATGATGTAAGGTGCGCTCAACAATGTATATTGCGTAGGAATAAAAATCCTGACTCCGAACGTTTGATGGTAAAGTTGGGGAATGCGGTCCGTGAGAAAAAAATACTCTCGCTTCCGATGCGCTTCGCTAGATAGCGCAGGTGGTGAACGCCGCACGATGCACGCCGCGCGCCGCGCTGCCGGCTCAAAAGAATAGTTTCTTTATTTTTAGGGTTCTCGAAAGAAAAAACTCATTATGTAAAATTTGTTGCCACGTCTACTAACGTATGAAATGTAGTTTCTATTCCGTTCTTGTGAGTATTTTTTAAATGTAAACAGACCATAAAAAGTTGTTTTAGTAAACTGAGAACTTTTGCGTTATTCTCCATGAAGTATATGTGTGTGAGTGTGTGTGTTTGTTTACGTTAAAAATACCTGGACTAATGGACGGATATACTCGCGTGAGACACGAGTACAGAAAATACAACTTAGAACATTAATAAAGAGTATAGATAAAATAAATGTTTAAAATAATTGTAGACGATTATTTTTATTCAATTAAATTACTGGATTTAATTATCTTTGTTATTAATAGATTAATAATGATTATGTAACTAATCATAAAATATGCGGGCATATTATGTATAGCGATCACATACGAGTGGTATATTTATCTCGTAATACATGTGATTGAGTAGTTTTCAATACAAATTTTTATTATGAAATAAAAGTCAGGATACATGAAAAATTAATTATATTAGATGATCCGAAAAATCGGCATTTATTATAAAAAAAATAAGATACATTTATAACAAACCAAAACTAAAACAAACAGCCGACAGATCTACATATCTACATGTCAATAAAATAATAAATACATACGTACGGATCGACACAAATCTTTTGTTTTTAAATCAGTTCGTTAAACTTTCATTAATCAACATTCATCTGTGATTTGATGTTGATTTTAACCTACTTGCGTGCAGTTTCCTTATAACCAATTCATTGAATCACTCAAAATGTAAACGAGTATTAAATTAGTCAGGAAATATAAAATATAATGAACCCATGTCATCCGCGTCGATGCCGGTCGATTGTTTTTTTAACCATAGGAATTCGGTAGCAAGTTGACATTCTCTTTTTATTACTTACTTATTATTAAACACAGTGTGATATCCTTTATCCTTTTGTTGTAAGGACACTCATAATTTTGATCCGTAAATATTTATTAAGGCGAGTCCACACCTCAGGTAATACGTTTTCCTGGTAACGAGATGTGATGTTATTTCAGATGTTGATTAAAATTGTTTCCTTTTTGTAATTTTAATATATTCTATAACGTAATTGAAGTTCACAATGTGTATAATAATACGATGCGACGTGTGAATTTGAATTGATTTTGTTCGTTTCTTTATTTATAAGCACATAAAGTTACCCGGCAATAGATTATTCATTTATCTCGATTTGGACGCTACAAATAATCTTGAGCATTTTTGCTATTATATTATATTGACAACTTTGACTTCACATCAGTATTATTCAATTACAAACAGTACAACACAATTCAATTAGTACAATTACAACGATGACATTCCCAAATGGGCCAAACTGCGCTTAGACGTCTTATAAACCATACTGAATGCTAATACTAACGATTTAATTATCTTTTGCAGGTAGAGCCCACAGGCTCAGCCTCGTTAGGCGCAGCGTCAAGAGCGCTTTTCGTAGAGAAGGTGCGTGCTTCCAACGCCGCTTGCCAAGCCGGCGACTTCTCAACGGCAGTCGCTCTGTACACTGACGCTCTGACGTTGGACCCTGCCAACCATATATTATACAGCAATCGGTAAGATGCAACTTACGGTACATGTAGAATCATGTAAAGTTTGTTTTATGTACATCCAATATGGTGTATACAAGCCATAAGTACTAGCAACAACTACTATAATCATAGGTCTGCTGGTAAAAAATCTATAAAGATATCAACGTTAAACTTTAAACTAACAACATTTTAATGTTCTACTTACGATGACATATCGATTTTGTGTCCCGACATCGGGTAATTTAAAGCATACATCGTGATTTTCACTGCTTGGAAATAATTACTGTTATGTATTTCAAAAGCTAAATAACCTGCAGTCATAATTTTATTTTAATCGATTTATTGAAACAGGTCAGCGGCGCGACTGAAGCAAGGGCAGTTTGCGGCCGCTCTACAGGACGCCACGCGGGCCAGGGAACTCTGCCCGAATTGGCCAAAAGCTTACTATCGACAAGGTAAGTTTGAATTCAACACTGTCAAGCTTACTATCGAGTATCGGTAAGTGTTAATTTAAGACTTTGTCAAGTAACGTAAACTTTTAATGTTGACAAAATAGACAGTTTTGCTCAATATGTCATCATACAAGAACATAAGTATTTTCAAACTGAAATACTGAGTACTAAGACAGAATTTTTGTATAGGTTACGCGCCATAAGTAAAAGCTAAAGTGGGTCAGACTCTTTTAAATATTTTAATTGATAATTTTATTTTAATATAAATATTATTACTTATTCAACACATGATATTCTATAGACTCTTCATTAGCTTAGACTTCACGATAAATATAAAATAGTAGTTTGATCATCGAACAATTCAAAATTGAAATAAAATAAATCATTTTTTCATTGATTTAAAAACCTAATCACATTAACAAATTAGCATAACTGTTTTATTTTCAAACAAGTCTGTTTCCATTAAACATGTGCATAATATAAGTTCGTATGGATGATATGAAAACAAATCAATGTTTGGAATTATAATACAAAGGAATCATGTTCAATAACGATTGTATATTATACGGCTTCAACCTTGGACGAATCCTAACCAAAACATGCATTTGAATGAAGCCTGTGAATAGCATTTAATATATACACTCGCAAAGCTTTAAAATACAATCGTACTTGCACTGTGAAACTATAAAGGGGAAATGACTCCGTCTGTCCGGTACGTTTCAATGTTAAAATCGCATAAATAATTTCAATTGTTTTGCAACATTTTGCACTTAAAGGAAAAACAATTTTTTCTTCAGACTTAAGTTGTACAGCTTACGACAAAAGTACTTAATATCATGCACTTACCTTATCTACTTCTACTATAAGATGATGCATATTTTTTTTTAATATTTTGATTAGCGTTCAAATTGCATGACGCTAAACACCGCTGTATAAACGCACCCAAATACAGAGTGTATCCAAATAGGAACAAATGTACAATCGGGTGGAAGTATAAATCTAATAAAGTAAAGTGCTGTCACGTAATATACATTTCATATTGCGTGCGACTGTACACATATATTTTGCATTCGTTTTTTATGCCTTTTCCTATTGGAGCCGTCGCGTCGTCAACATTTCCACTTTCGCCGTACATTGTATACTCGTTGAATACATTTACATAACTTTTCCACGCTACAGAATTAAATGTTAGTTCCAAATGTACTCATTAAATTAAAATCAACTACCTACGTGCGATTAAGTGTTCTTATGTTATGCTAATTTATATAACATGCCAACATTCTATGTTAATTAGAAACTATTATCACTTATTAAAAATGATCTACTTACGCACTCATTTAGTATGTTATCTATACTTATATTATAGAATATGTTATATCTTCTGAGTTATATATATTTAACCTAAACTATGCAAAAGTTAAAACCGTATAATGCTATTTAAGATAAGTAATCTAAATAGCCGTAAAACAATACTTGAAAATCTAGACTTATCTGTAACATTGTTCTTCAAATGGATATCAACGTGTCTTTGCGATGGAGTTTTAAAGAGAAATACACATTGACATATTATCGTGAAGCGGTGCTAATTCTATAGCCAAAATGTCCACTGCTACTAATGTGACGTTCGCAGGAGTAGCGTTACAATGTCTCGGGCGGCACGGCGAGGCTCTCGCCGCGTTCAGCTCCGGGCTGGGCGTGGAGCCGTCCTCGCGGCAGCTCCTGGCGGCGCTGGTGGAGGCGTCTCTGAAGTCGCCGCTACGAACTACGCTCGAACCGACCTTCAGACAACTGGAAGCTATGAAACTGGACCAATCGCCTTTCGTTCTCATATCGGTGAGATTATGTTGCATTATTTTTATTGTGTAACTTGCGTTTGATAGCGTCTTCATCTGGTGGCAAGTGATAATATTATATTTATATTGCAAGTTTTCTTTTATTTTTAACTGATATTAAGCTTCACATTTTTTTTTCTTTGCAATTAAGCGCAGTTTACGCCTCGGAATACACATTTTATTACACAATAACTTTTAAATATTACATATTCACAAATATGGCAGTCGATTAAGTTATGTAATAACATTTGATGTTTACGGTACGTTTATGAGTATTACAGCTAAACATAAAACGTACGATTATACTAAGGTGTAAGGTAGCAGCGTCGGTTATTCGATTATTTTACAATCAAATATTTCAATTACAGTTGGAAGGAGCTCGTTTACGTAAAGTATGTATTTACGATTACCATATATAAAACACAACTTTATACAGAGCGAAATGTCTACACACCTCGGTTGCTTCGGTTTAAATGGTGGCATAAGTGTGTACTAAAGTGGTATAAAATAATGTGGCTTGTGAATAACGTAGCCAGGTATTCCAATTCGAGTGGGATATTCCGATTTTCGGGGTTCCTACTCACGCAAGTCGTTTCAATTCAGGACATCCTATTTGTTAATTAATCATCGTAACCTTCACACGCAAAACCCTAACATTTTTACGGGTACAATCTAATTTAATATCAGCTAATATCAAATTCGTATTTCTAATAACCAACACCAATTCTTCTGATGAGTTATAATAAACTTGTTTTTTATATTTCCCGATGAAAAAGCTCAAATCACACTCGTTGAATATTTGATCCCGAAATGTCGTGTACTTCACTTAGCAACAGTACTCGTGAAGTGGGTGTCGAACCGTCGAATATAAACTGTCAGTAAGGCCCTTGTTTAAACGCCATCTGATAGCCGCGCGGCCCCGAAATAATGCCAGCCATTTACGTGGACCCCCAAATATACGGGTTGTCATTCACATTCTGTTAAAAACGCGCCGACAGCCAGTAATACCGCGAAATCAATACTAAGTTTACAGGGATGAAATCGTTATAATAACAAAAATAGGTGCGATGAAAATGTATAATACAAAATATCTATATAAGTATTATATAGCTTATTAGATATTAGATAGATGTCAGATTACCATAATACAAGCGAATTGCCTAATTTTGAATCACACAGGCGTGTGTGGTTTTGTCCCAATTACTATAATAATAACAATATGCAAAAGTGCTTATTACTCAGCGTGACGAAGAATTGTTAACAAAAACATTGCAATATTTTGTTTAGATGTAACACAAGAATATTGTCTATATCGACTAGTATCGATATTCAGTTGTGTACACATATTTTCTAATTGTCTACCTTGTATTTGTGTATCGATTACTAAGTTTAATAATTCGTGCGAAATCAGATCAATGAAGCATAATTTAGACGTAAAAGTAATACAAAACTGCTATTTAATACATAAGTGCGGGTGTGTGTCTAAGCATAATGACACGCAACAATCCACAACGTACTCTTGCACGATTTTCTACGTGATTATAGGTTGGTACATTGGTCATTTACATGAGATTATGTGTCATATACCACATTCGGTACATTTGCGTTTAGTACTAGTTCATTGCATACTTAAAATTATTTTATAACTGTTATCAATTTTACACTTTCTACATTATTTCAAATAATAGGCTTCTCTGGATGCTTCCTTAAATGCGCCGTAAAATTTAAAAATACGTAGCTTCGATGTCGTAGCTTTGTTTTAGTAAAAATCCTACAAACTCCAACACAGACGATGTTGCCAACATCTTGTCAAGTTTGCAGATAATGGGTCCAAATAGAAACAAGACTCGGTCAGTGGAAACCCTCGGTTCGCGATTAAGTTCGGAGATCCTTCGAATGCACCATTTGCATACATTCCGCCGCCTACTGTCGACGTCTGGGCATTTTTCGGCGCATTTAGCGGTGGACAATGGGGCTGAGTGATCAAAGCACCATAAATACGACCGACCCCCATGCATTTACATACAATCTGGGCGACAGTTGATCGGCAGCTCGATGCTGCGAACACGCGGTGCTCAACTTTACAATAAACATTTAAATAAGCCATATCTAGCCATAGACCATGTTAAGATATATTGTAACTACACGCTAAACTACAATAAATACGATGAAATTTCTGTATAAAACACTTCAGCTTTAAATTCTACGTACAACTTTATACTAATACTAACATTGAATAGTATAAAGTTATATTTATTTATACATTAAAATATATGAAGCTGGAAATAAATATACTTGCAAAGATCCATCGAAATAAACGTAGTATTATTTTAATGAGAAATATCTTATAGATACGTACTTGTATTTTTGGCTTTCAAGCAATAGAGCAAGCAAGCCCAGATTTCTTTTGTAGATTGACGATCATCGTTGCAAGTGATCCCTCACAACCACATAACTGGGGAGCGTGTGGCCACCGGAAATCCATCTAAATTATTAAGGAAATGATACCAATACATTGGTATTGGTACTGTTTCTTATTCAGTTCAGTTTTAACTCGGTTTGGTTCAGTTTACAAATCCGTTACAGATGTCGTGACGCAAATGTAGGTTAATTGTTAAAGCATTTAACTATATTTCTTTTTCGCTATAACGGTGAAAGAAAACGTTATAAAAGCAGGGAAAATATGTTATAAAACATAATATGTTTTCTGACGTGTAATGTGTGCCAAACTGCACTTTGCGTGGTGCACTAGCCTGAAACCTCACTATGAGAGAAGACCGGGTCCATTAAAAAACGACGAAAAAATCCGATTTCTATTCTATTAGATTTAATGTAGTCACTGTACGATAATAACTTCACTGGGAGCGGTCAAATGTAAAAGATATTGCACATTAACCACGCTCCGCCATTGTGAACACAAAGTAGCTACTTATTATTGAGACTAAGATTAGTCGTACGTTTTTTATTTCGGCAATCCTTTGTTATTTATCCGGCGATCTTTTTTGTCTCCGTCCACCCGTCTCAGGTACGTAGCATTTAACTGTATACAATTTATAAGGCAAGGATCAAGACTAGTATTAATAAACCTCTTACATTGTTACTTGACAAATACGTGCTTGCTATGTTGCGTGAGAGGCTAATGTTATAATGCAAAAAGTTTATCTATCAATGATAAAGCAAAAATGTTAAGCATAGTAAGATAATGGAAGACATATTATTATTAAACAATCGCGGCAAATAACGGGGCAAGCAGATAAAACTAAGCGTCAAATTCTACCCTTACAAGCCTGATGTACTTCTTCTATATTGTATATATCACTCTTCATAAATACACGCTGCTTTCTTAGATATTTGACGCAGCCGGTATCTGACCTATTTCATCATATAACGTTATATAGACTAACAAAAAACAGCCACCGATTATACACTAATTTATACACAAAAACGCCGTGGGTGTTCGTAAAGCATTTTGATTTATGCCCTACAGTACGGAGTCGTCGGAAGCATTTCATTGCAGCGCGAGGCAGCGTAATAGGTTTTTAAAAATTCGACGCGCTTTTTGCTTTTCGACAATGATACTCAAATTCGCATTTCTGTACATTAACTCATTATTATGTTCAGATTAGTGATGCGAATGACACGCTATCGGTAGTATCCACCGTCTGATCCCGCGTTTGCTGGCCAGGCGACATTAGTGCCATGCGACCATTAAATGCACTTATTTTTAATGGATCGGGTAATAATAAATGAAATAAAGATACCCGAATGGACCATTTTGTAGATAGCTGTCCTTTTCGTTCGCTGATATTAGCAAAACGAATAGCTCTGTGGAGACTTCTTTAATGTACCAGCGGCTTGTTTCAAAAAGTATTTTCTTATTGTACACAAATTAGTTACATAATAATACAGGATACCTTATGATATGTTAAATTTACTGTAATGTAATTTAAATTCGTCTTATGTTAAACAAAACGACATAACAGTTTCGCTAATCTATGATGTAGGCGCTGTATAATCTTACTTAAAAGCTTGTCTTCATCACGTGATGTAACATCAATCATTGTAAGAGCGTTTATTCATACAATATAATTAATTACACTTAATTGATCTTAAGTGGTAAATATCAACTTAAAGAGCTACTATGCTTAAAGTTTTGGCGTTAGTACATATTTTAAATATTTGACAACGAAAATGAAACAAAATTACTTGTATATGTATATCGTATGATAGTCACAAGCTTTATAAGGCAATGGTTGATGTAAATTAAAATGTCAGTAAAAGAGGTTATATTTTTGTAGTTCTTTGTAAAATCGACGAATTCGTGTGTTGCATCATCAACTTAACTGTACGTAGGTACAGTCGTTTAGAACTCCGTCTGTAAAACACGAGCAAGGTGCGCGATATTACGTACACGCGAGTTATTTTATAACAATCTTCGGAGTGCGCAACGCATCATGTATTTTCTTTATACGGTTATAATTCAGGTTCATGCAATTTTATCGAGGTCCACTTCATTAGATCCTGCAACTTTCTTAAATTACTTGCTCGAAGGCAGGTAATCTACAGGATATATATCAAAGCCCTTTTGACGTATCTATGATTATATCCAATAGGCGCGAGTACTTGTTAAATATTTTTTTTTGTTTTAAAATAAGAGATGTTACAGATAATGACAAATCTCCAGCCAAAAATAAAAGAATTGGTTACTAAAATATTAAATTAAGTAACGTCCTGAAGTTATATAAAATCGTTAGCCTCAATTTGTGATTGTTTCCTTTTGATTTTAAGTAATCACTATTTTTAGGTGCTATTTGCATGTATCAATCGATATTTTAATATTTTTTTTCTAGGTGGTCGGTCAAGAACTGCTGGCAGCGGGGCAATACCAAGCCGCTGTTACGGTTTTGGAAGCTGCCTTGAGAATAGGATCTTGCTCGCTAAAACTAAGGTACGTATTTAACTTGATTTACAACGGAGGTTATGCAGTTGAAAGAAAATCTATTGCTCCGTCTGTTCTATGTACATATGTATATAAGGAAAGACTCATAAAACTTCGAACGCAGAAATGTAGTTAAAAAAGGTTACAAAGAAATATATTTATTGTTACTTTTACATTTATGTTGCAATCATTACCAAATTTCTTATCGACTTCTGTTATTTTGGATGAAGTAATTTGTCTTGTAAGATGAAAGATAATCGTGTATCAATTATAAGGAATTTTATTTCGTCTTTTAAAGTACCGGGCCGTATGCGTATGATTTATATTTTAAAGGCGCCGAGGTCCGTATGATATCCTTTTAAGATAAATCTCGTAGCAACAAATTCACACCTTTAACACCTCTCGAAGATTCAAAACGTTAATAAGAAGAAGACAAATTGCTTGGCCGCGAATCGCCACATTCATTAATGGTCTTCCATTATTATTTTTAATCACCATTCGAATGTATGGAGTTGACAGTGAAATAATTTATATGTACTTAAGGGAATGGTTATCTTTGGCGGAATTTCGACGTTTTGATTTATACTTGTTCGCCTCTCAGGAAGTACGCCGCATAAATGTTTCAAGGGATACAGAGATGTCGAGTTTTAATAGGGACGGTAAATTTGCGCGCGTCTTTCAGCCTTCATTCTGGTTTGCGAGTATTATTTATGTTATAACGCACATATATCGCTTATGTCGTATATCTTTTATGTCAATGTGCAATTAAAATACGTAAATAGATCCAGTTCCGTCAACGAACAGGTTTGGACGATTTATTTAAGAAATTGGTTCAATTACTGTTTATTACATTACAATCTCTATCAGGAAAATAAATGAGAGAATGCAATCAAATAACACTCAATTCTAAATGATCGTTCGGATTTCACAAAAAAAACTTTACACTTACCGACACACAAATTGATTTCACACCGTAAGATTAAGAAGGTTTAATTTGTGAATTGTCATAACAACTGCGAACGTCATGTTCGTAAAACGGAGAAACCATTTGGTTGCGATTAGCCAAGCGTAAAAATCAGACATAAAATCAATCAAGTAGTTGTTAACGACGTCTTAAATTGCTTCAAGATAGTAATCAACTATCTTAAAGATAAATTCCAAATCCAAATCATACACGTTTACTCGTAACCAACCTCCCAATTTTTTATTAGAAGATGTCCATGTAACCATCGTGCAATGCAAAGTTAAAACAATAATCTTCATGAACTTTAAATTTTCTCTTTGAACAAATTCAATACAACTATAATTCCGTATAGTTTTTCTTTATCAATCAAAATGAGATTCTTGAAACGTTTTGAATCATATCTTGTAATAGGTTTAATCAAATATCAAAACAGTTAAAACAATTTTCTAAGAAATGTTAAGAAAAAATACTACAAACCATATTTATAAGTGTGTACAGCGACTCTACCTTACCAGAGTGTAGTCAACATGCGATAGACAACAATCGTCGGTAGCTACTGTCTTCTATTTTGTAAATAAACCATTAGTGTGATAGATCTCGTTAAAGATAAACTATGTATATGCGTCAGCTCGCTCACAATCCGTTTATTATGTAGGTATCCGTTTGTTAACTTATGGCACAAACAGCGATTCCTTATCGAGTTTTAGTCAACACACAAAGAGTAATTACTCTTCGTATTTTACAAAAATAGTACTTATAAAAATCATCTCCGAATGATCATTGCTTTGTCAACTTTGCCAACGACTACGATATAATACTGTACGATACTTTTAAGTGGAAAAGTGTTTGATATGATCAATATCAATACCTTCCTATACTGTATTATGTGAACCCATACAACATAATTCGATAACAAAAATCAACATTCACAACTTCTGCTGTGAACGAGTTGCTTCTAATATGTATGTACTGTAAACCAAAAATCGCTAAAACTCATCTCAAAATTCACCTATAACATCGCAATGTAATTCATAAATACCGCCTATTTGGACTACCTCTTTCATTCAAGTATACATATCTTACAATCGAAACCATTTAAGCTTGTGGAAAAATATGAAAAGTATATCTTGTAGCCAATCGGCTAATACATATAAAAGTACCGAAGGAAATATACAATACATTATTGAAGAAGAATACACCGGAGACGACAAGGTATCAAAAGCCGTGCGACGAAACCCACACCTCAAAGAGATTTTATCTTACCTTGATGGATCGAATCCGTATCGACGCGGCCCTATTCTATACGAGACGTGTCAAGGGAAATCTTTTAAATGTATAAATAGGGACATTTATTTTTGATTCTTATCAATATGGGATAATTGGTGACTGATGATAGCCTATAAAGGAATCAAATTGAATACATCTCAGTGGGAAATCGGGAAGCCAGATAAAGTTTTGATATGAAATCGATATTTGTGCGTAGGAAGTGATATTTGAATCTTTTAACATAAGGAACACTTGATAAAATTTATTCGTACTCATCTTTATACATCACTGCAGAAACCGAATATTGTAATATTACCATTCTTAATTTTAGTGATAGTGGTTTGAAATTCAGCCTTCCATTACGTGCGTTTTATAACTAAAATTTAAATATCACTTGTTATAACGGTGAAGGAAAACATCGTGAGGAAACCTGCACACCTTAGAGATGTTATAAAGTATATAATATTGTCTGAGGTGTGTGAAGTCTACCAATCCGCACTTGGCCCGCGTGGTAGACTAGGGCCTAAGTCCCTCTCAATGTCCCTCTCATATGAGAGGAGACCCCGTCCAGTAGTGGACCAATAAAAGAGTCGAACAACAATAAAATCCTTACAGTGGACAAAGACAAAGGCAAAGACATTTATTTGCACAAATGTGGGTACATTTAAAGATGTTGTAGAATTGTTAGTTCACTCCATATTTTGCCTT
>DWGJ01003408.1:0-13433 GCA_018246895.1 Aspitha aspitha aspitha | reverse complement strand
AATTACTTAATATTAGATAACGTAACGACCAATCTTTTAGTTTTAATATAGACGTATTAATGTATTGACCAAAGTTGAAAAAAAAACATTAACGTAAGAGTCATCCATATTTGTATAGAAATGCCTCTTACATTACTCATTTTATGGTATTATTAACGTAACTCACACATTTTGAAAAAAAAATTAACGTACGCGCCATGCTACTTTCTAAACCGTAACATCAGCCTCTTCTAGAGACCATTTAGCTAAAAGACCTCACCATTTAAAGATTATTACTATCAATAATGTTATTGTAACATTAATATATTAAAAGTTACAGCACTTTTTCTAATTTGCAAATTAGTTTTTGGCTTCTCCTCAAAAGTCGTAATTTGGCGGTTACGTTAATTCATATTACAAGTGACGATATATTTACTAATAAACGCGTATCAACAATGGAATATAAAACAATAATTACGTTTCACTTTTAAGTTCAATTTTTTATTCTTAAGTGTTCAATGAAACTCTCTGACTATTTATTTTTTGATGAACTCCTACTTGTGAAGAACGGCTCATGTCTGAGTGTATCTATGTAGCTACAACATCTCACTAATACACTCAACTTCGAAATTACAGCTATACTTGTATAGTAGAAGAAACAGTTTTCTAAACGTTTTCCAAACCGGCTGTACCAAAAACTCCCATTATACTGAAATGTTTTTCTTAAATGGCAACAAAATTGCGTATTTTTTGTATCAAAAGAACCAAAAAAATAATAATAGCTGACAATCTGTCGCAACTCTGTGAGATTTTGCTCTCAAAAGATTTCTATGTCAGAGTATTTCTGGGGGTTGTTAGTTGGTGAATGAGTTCATAATAAGATGTCAAGTATTTCAAAATAAGTCTTTGAAGAAATAAAAGAGACCATGTTAAATAATGGCCCCTGATTCAGATGCCCATGATATAAATTGTCGTTTTTCTGAAATTCTCACCTGACTAGATAATAAATGGGAAATACATTTTTCTTTTTTCTTGTGACTTCTTCTTCTTCTTCTTCTTTACTTGTGACTGGCACCGAAGCTTTTTGAACAATAGATGTTATTGAGGAAACAATACGGCGCGGAACTGAATAAAATATTAGGGCCATTCTACGAGATACGCTAAAAACACTGTTGACAAAGGACCACGTCGCCGTGCTTAATTTTGTATAAAAGGTTCTCGAATAAAAATCAACGGAATTTGAAATATTTAGCAAAAACAAAAAACGTAATCGAAATCAATAAATTTATCAGTCGGCCAGGTGAACAATTCTTATTACATTTATTACAGTGTCTCATGAATCTATAACTACTAGTGTTATGAATAGTATCTGGTCAGTCAAACTGTGAGTTTACTAAACTACTTAAAAAGAGTACCTATTACATAGATTACAGTTATATTTTATACGTCCGAACATTTTGTTATCTAACATCTAATAATAGAAAACATTTTTATCATTAACAATTGATTGTACTGTACTGATATCATTAGCCTTGTGAAATATTTAAGCCCTAATCGCCAGAGAGAATGTGGCAGAAGCTTACTCGTAATTATCTCATCAACTTGACGTAATGAATTATTTTCGAATTAATTGAATGGACGAACGCTTCAAATATTTTATGTAAAACACATCTAATCTAAGAAAACGTAATTGCGTATGCTTTATTACTTCTTTTATTACTACAATTCACATAAATATGGAGTCATTAGTTTGTCATACAGTACCATCTGTTTCGATCACTTCAACCGTGGATAATGAATAATAATGCTATTGCCGCAAACCTTTGACGTCGCTACTGTTATTGCTAGTGTGTAGCTGTAATTGCTAACTATAAATGTGAAATTAATATGTACTTACCTATTATATAATAGGTAGATGTTATAGCGAAACTGACATTTCACTAAAACATATAATGTAACCATGCAAATAAATGTATGAACATGTAGCCAGCTAGATCTTACCGAACACTTAAAAACTGTAAAACTAGTTTCCTTCCAAAATTATTTATTCTCCATGAATTTTAAAAGTACTGTGAGTCAAGGGTCGTCAAGGGTCGTTTAAGGGTTTTTTGAGGCTAACAATCGGCATCTGTTTAGATGTTTTCAGTGTCATAGACATGGTGCGTGCGTGGTCATTTAGCATCAGGACGGCTTAGGTATTTATCAAAACCGTCCATCGCAACTGTATTTGGATTGCATAAATATTTGAATAATTGGTCATAATATGTTCTATGATTATAAGAAACCAATGCAGTATCATTTTATAATTAATTATAATAAAGTTTATATCGAACCGATACATTCAATGTTATTTGCGGCATTGGTTTTATGAAACTTGCATATTTCCATATTGCGGTTTACGTTTGAAAATATTGAATATGAGTTCTATTTAACGAATGAAACCGAATGAGATAGTTGTATAAATATGTGTGGGATATTTTTTTAAATATCTGACATATTATGGTCTACAGTTATTACAGAAACAGTTATAAAATACATCTAAAATAAGAAATAGACAACGTATAAATCCTTATGTGAAGTTGGACGGAACGTTTCAATAGCCTTGGCATTATATGTTCGGGTAAACGATTTTGACTTGGCCTCTGTCGAAACTGATATTTACGGTCGACTCGCGGTATTATGCCCATTGAGAACACGCCCCGGATGCTTGAGCAAATAAAATTATGTCCATATAATTTTTATCCGACAGAGAGATCCTTGGAATATTGCGAGGTAAGGTCGAGGGAAATAATATTAGAAAGGCCTGCATTAAGACAGATATTTGGTTTAAATTACTAATGTACATATGTATGTATGTGTTGTTCATGATAGGTACTCGTAATTCGAATATAATACGATAGTATAGAGACTTAGAATTTTCCATCTTCCTTATTGTTGTCATTATCATTAATGAACATCGTCGCTGGTATTCATTACTGGTAGTAATGATAGTAAATCCATTTATAGCGCTTATTTGATTGAAACGTGTTGTTTTCCTGTAGAAATGTGATATTTTTCCGCGGAAAAGTTACCTACATCACTGTTCAGCCCTTCAACTATCTCCATATTAAAAAAATACATCGATTCGTTGCTCCGTTTACAATATTACTATGGATTTCTATTGCCAAAGTAGCCAGTTGCCAGATAAAATGATATTCAATTGGTATCGTTACCAATCTCTCGCTATATGAATCCCAGCGCAAACCCGCGTCTCGTAAACCTCGTAATTGCCAACATGGTGTTTATTGCTACGTCTTTGTGGAACTGCCAACGCTACTCCACTTAATAGGATATGTACTATATGTTCACTATTAAATTATATAGGATTTCTGCCTTTAATACTTTATTTACATAGTATTTCTTCCGTGAAGCTAAGTTTGTTGTTTCTCTTTGAAGGTTGTTCTAAACACTCAAATTATGACACCGCGCATCCCAAGTCCTTAAGGGCAGCAACGATGTGTTCCATTTAAAAATCTTCAATGTTATTTGAGGTTAAATTCACATGGCTTTAAGCTGTAAGAAGCAATTAACACAACATTGATTATATATTAATTTCATGTTGGTTTCTTTCCTCTTGCTATTCATTTAATGTTCCTAATTTTTGTTACATTCCCAAAAATATCACTTTATACAATTATTTTGTTAATGTCTATCTCTGAATTAATTTATTTTCAATAATTTAATAGCCTTCATTTATCTAAATCAAGAAAAGTCCGTGCACAGTTATTTACTAATATTTAAAAAGTTAAAACACGTATAATGGTCTAAATAAATATCTACTTATATACATGTAGATAATTTTACACCCACACTCAAATCAAATGCTCGTGCTCCTCACGCAAATATTTGTCCTAGGTTGGATTGGAGACTAACCCCGACTCAGCATACAGAGTCACTGACCTCCTGACTAATGGAATAATCAAATAATGAATCAATATCGAATTAAAATGTTAATACAAGTGAACACGTGCACGTACTCATAGTCGTATTAACTGAAGACTGCGATAGCATCCGAAATATTCCAAGGTCTTACAAAACAAACATAAGTGCGTATATAAGAATACAATATTCTATAAACGAAAATGCCTAAAGCGGGAACACACGAGACGTACTCGACAATGTTAATTGGCGTACCTTTATGGTGTTTGCCAAAACCACTTCGCTTAATGAGACGCCGCAGCGCGTTGTATAAAACCCGTTAATTTGGCCTTCACTTGAAAATAGATGTTGCATTTGCATTTACATTGAAAACGGTATACTGAAAAATAATCAAATTCAAGTTTAGTAAACAAGCAAAATCAATCTAAAATTTTACGGAGGAACAATAACAATTTGGCTCGAAGAATGGTAATACAAACTGATGAAATTCTTTCTATTCTCATATGCAATCTCGTAGTATATTTATTTATTTCATATTTAGTACTTCGTCCTTTGTAACATAACATTCCAGAGTTTGCTAAAGTATTGTTTATTGTGTATGAAGAACACCTTTTCTTTATATATTTAACTAGCACCCTCTACAGACATCGTAATTAATTTCTTTTATTGTCTGTAGCCAACCATTTTAAAAAGTGATGCGTTTTAATGTTTACCACTAAACAATTAGATTACAGGTATAATATCTTAATAAAAAAGCATCCAGAATTGAAATTCCTTACGTTCAAAATGTCATTGAAAATAGTAAAGTTTTCTACGAACTACGAAACTAATACTAAGAAATACAATTTTAATTTTGCATGTTGCAAATTTTAAAAATCAATGTAATCTTTTTGAATGGAAATGAAATAAGGCTTATTATTATTATTATTATTATGTAGCAGACACAACTGCAAGTGGCATCAAGTAAACTAAGAGAGAAGATCAAAGTGAGTTTTGGGCGGGCAACGACATATTAGTTATTAGTCATGAGTAAAGCGATCTAAATAGACTGAAGCGGGTACAGTATCAATCATTCGCGTGACAAACTAACGACTTCATTCGGTTGCCGGCCGGTAACGGCTGGGTAATAAATCAAATGTGGAACATGTTCTCCAACTAAAATCCATTTACAATATAGTGGATATCTCCATAAAGAGTACTGCGAAGAAGTATCTCCATCAAAAGAACGTACACTTACAATATTGTGGACATGTCTATTAAAAGAATGTCGAATATAACAGCGGATAGCGGAGACTTATTTCTCAAAGTAAAGAAAGGATCTCGTGACTAAAAAACTCTTAGAGGTCATATAAACTATCGCTAAGTTGACGGACTAGGCGAGTAGGCAACCTCTTGCCAGGAATACCACATTTGTAATTTGTAAAAATCTTAACTTGAACTTGTACTCAAAAGCAAAATTGATCTCCATAAAAACATAATATACATATAGCATCAATTTCCCGTAGCGTTAAGCAGACATTAAGAACTCTTTTATGGCGTCTCCAATTAGATCCAAATATGTAATCTTAGATCTATACCAACACTATAATTCGTGTGAATTGTATTTACTTTAAAAAGTTTTTTTCTAATTGTTCTGTCATTCATTTTTTCTAATAACTCTATTACTTAAAATAAAGAACGTTGTAATTACAACGATGGGACTTACACCAAAAGTATTTAGAATGCGATTAATTAACGTCACACAACTCCCTCCGACACAGAGTTACGGAATGGGTTAGTCCATTCCCTTCGTTCTTTGATTTTGTCATCCTTTTAAGACCACTAAAAAGGAATCAACGACCTTTCAAATGAAAACTGGGTCACAGCCATTTTGAATCTACGGATTCTATTTGGCTTCTTACACTGCATTTTATCGTAATCTGTCTCAAACACGAATAATTTCCGTCAAAAACATAATGTCATTAAATTAACAGAAAAATAAATAAATTTTAATAAAACAAATTAAAATCAGGGACAAACTGAGATGCGAACCCGCGCCTACTACATAAAATATCGGAAAGAAGCAACTCAAAATAAATTTATAAACACATTCGATGAAAATTCAATGTATCTTCATAAATTTTCGTTTATCACGCTTAAATATAGTGCCTTATATTGCTAGTAATGAAAGAAAAGTTGCTAAGTAAGCACAAAAGCTTAAAAGGCAAAGTTGTTATACAAAAAGTTTTGAAAACCTTACTCTTCGTGTGTTGAAAAGAAACCTTACATGTAATTTAAGTTCGTGGCGCTATTGGATACGTCAGTTAAGGGAGTGTTATTACGATACAACACAATATTGTTTCGTTTAAAATTAGCTAATAGTTTGATGAATTATAAAAGAATACATTTTTATTTATATGTAGGTAGGCTACTAAGCTTTTATTTACATGATCTAAAAAGAAGAAACTCAACTTTAAATTAAATGAAGCCCACATTATACTAAAATAATCCATTACAATACACAGTTTATATTAAAACTTTGTCGCGATTTCATATTTCAATTTACTAGTAATTGAGTTGATGAGGTTCAAAGATTTTAGTAAGACGTTAATAAATCAAGATCTGGCAAACCTTTCAATAATAATGTCGTAACATTTCAAAACCAACAGGGCTAAAAATTTCATCTTCTACCTCAAATGTTGCTTAAATTTCGACAAAACATATAAAATTTTATTGTATTAAATTAACATATTAATAAGTTTAATAGAACTATGTATTATAATGATGTATCAATTGTATCATGTTTTACGGAGCTGTGAATCATTAAATTTCAATTAATCATTAATTATGATACAACACCGTAAACCGTAGACTAATTGATTGCAAATTATTTTCGATTCCTCCTTTATAAATTGTCATAAATATGTAGACGATCTGAAACATAATATACACGCATTATATTGTGTATAGTTAATATAAATTTTCTTTGTTTCAACTGGTGAACAAGAGTCATTATTAGGGGTTAGCAAAATTGATAAAAATCATTATAATACCGAAAGATCTACGTAACACACAATCATAAAAATAGAACAACGGGCAAAAAATGATTCGTGGTCTTACCGTAACGAACGATCTCTTCCAGACAACCTGTGTAGTGAAATAGAGTTTGCTGTAAAGGAACGAACAAGAACAAGATAATAAAATGTATACAACAAAACTTTTAAGTAAATTAAAACATATAGATATAACAAGGACTTGCGCTTAGAAATATACGAGTATATTAAAAGAACGACTTTCAAGAGAAATGTATAAGCTGTGTTTAAGACAAGTCTTAATGGATTATAAAGGAGTATATCTCATGGACTGTTATAGAAATTTTCACAAAGTTACGAGCATATCAAAAAATATTATAAAGTTGGCTGAACCACCGAAAAAGATTTTAAGTACAGAAAATAAAACGCATTTAATTTCTTCCCTATATCTAGCAATAACATATAAAACGCTGTTCCAGTAGACTCAGAAAGCTCAAACAAAATTTCTGTCTTCTCTGACAACGTGGATTTACCGTGAGGTTTATATTTCCAGTTTCCAGAACAGTCAATGAACAAAACTCGTAAACATAAACGCACTTTAACTAATGAGATTTATTACATCAAAGTAGGTATGCTAGCGTAGCTGCCCAGAAATAATTACCACAGCATTTCATATGACACCTGTTTGTAACTTCAACGAAAACGTAAAGTTTATTGTTCAATAAACAGTGACCTCAATTCAAAACATAAAGTCCCTGTAATGACACTTCATCATTTACTTTTACAAGTATATGTTGCAGAAAAAATTCCAACCATTTTCTTTTGCTCTGTCGGTACTTTCTTTGTAATTTTCAACGATTTGTTTCGCCGTCATAAGCAGTTGATTATTGCTTCGAAACGACTCTGAAGTTTTACGATTCAGCTATTTGTACTACGACGTGAAGGCAGCTTTATTAAGATGTGTCCGAATTGTGTTCGGGCAAGGAATGAGAGTTGCTTGCTCTATGAACCACGGCATAACAGTTTTACGAGTGGTAGCATAGTCGGATATAAGTGCTCCGGCAGGTTTCGAAAACTCGGAAATGAGATATGCATAAAACATAACAAGATAAATAAAAGCACGGTTGTAGCTAGCAGTGTGTTATGGCGGATTTTTATGATACTGGAGATTGCGAATGTTAGTATCGTTTTTTATATTTTGTAAAAATAACGTATTAAAAACGAAGATAGCGCCGTTATGGCTGTCTGAATTGCCGGATATCTGTCGACGTCTCGGATGTTAGCGGGAAAAGGATCGCCGAAATCCAATCGCTCTACCTTTTCAATGGATATCTGTCGCAATTTCAAAACCGAAAAGGAATTGTTTCAAAATGAGTACCTACAAAAATACCCCCCCTTGAACATCAACATGCTTGTATTTTATTACGTAATCTGACTGGAAGGAATAATTTGATATTATGATAGAATTGCATCGTTACTACGTAATAATTTTTCCATTTAAGGTTATGGATCGCATTTTTTACGTAACTTATAAACATGTAAATTTTTATATAATAATGCATTAGGACCCCAGTACCATTAAACGAAAAGAATACAGCACACATATATTACATATTCACAGCCGTCTAACAGTAGATAGGTACATATAAAGCAATCTTAAAAGACATCCGAATTGGTTATAACCACACATTCGTCATTATTCGAAATTCAAATCTAGTAGAAAATTCATGCCACAAATAAAATGCCTAACCGGTCAATAAATAGAAGCGCCCAATAACGCCCCTAGTAACGTGTTTACGCGGAAATTTTAGAGCCCCATAACGGAAACCGAAGCGACCGCAATCCAAACGGTTGGCGTATATCAAATAGAGATTATAAACGTTGGCTAATAAGCTAAACTCAGCTTTAGTATAGCTAAAGCAGTTCGAGGGGTCGCGAATATTCGTAAACGGTTCAACGGATGTCTGTCGTCTGATACGAAGGAGTGCATATATCGAGATATCAATAACAAAGATGTGGCGGTGTATGAATATAAATTAGAGTCAATACATAAGGAAGGAATGGGGAATCTAAAATATATGAATATATATAATAATTCGTCTCTATCTTTAAAACTTTGTAAATAAGCACATGAAGGAAAGAGAATTCAAATTAAATCATTCAGCGAAGTGTTTACATTTCTGTTTTAATTATTTATTCCAAAGGTACGGACGCTTAATCCTTGATTAGGGCAAAATATGTTGATTTTTGAGACAACATTTTATTGTAAATTGCTAGGATAAGGTATAACTTTGCGCATTGTCAGGCAAGTAGAATTAAGGAGTTAAAATAATAAAATCGAATATCGTTTGAATATCAAAACAGTACTATAATTAGCACACGCTAAAATTCATAAGATTGGACTTTTTAAAGGAATTTGAAGAAGCAATTTTGTAATATGTGTTTATAATTATAAAAATACCAAATTTTGGAGTCAAATTATCTGTATATAGAAACAACATTACGATAATGTATTATCTTGAACTTGGTATCGCAAGCGAATCTGCATTGGACGGCTGTGCAGGCATAAAGTAACGCCAGAATATTGGCAAGGGCCGCCTGCGTTTGAACGGTCGCCCGTTCCACTTAATTACCGGTTGTAAAAATTTTGTTTGTATCCAAAATCGACTTCCGCTCGTAATTTTATTGAGTGCATGCACTCTGCTACTGCACAAAGAACTCTTTCATCTCTCCGTCCTTTGAAATCCAATTTAATTTTGTCCGATACTTGTTTCATTCGCCGAAATATTGTTAAGGTCAAGTAAGTCATTCTAATGAATGCTGTAATGAGATGTCGGCCACTATTTCGACCGTGAATATTTGAAAATCCACGGTCGAGTGCCAGTTGACGCAAATATTGCAAAAGTTCGGATCAAATATAGAGCCAAAAGACGGCAAATAAGAGGTACACCGAATGTGGATATTGAATTTCCTGTGACCTTTAAACTTGTATGGACTTCATAATATTGTTTTATGTGAACTTTGAACGTGAAAGAACTTTGATTAAGTCACAAGCGAGTTTTTCGATATTCGGATATTTGACTCTTTTTAACTTAAGTAAATGACGAAAGCTTTATGCTACGAATAGAAGTGGTCTGTAAAACCTTCAGTTGAATAAAATGGTAGGTATCTATTGTTACCTCAATAAAATGGTACCTCTTCGTTTTAATAGGCGTTGAAGACCCTATGTAAAGTACATATATATAAAGTATTATATATTTAAGAAAAAATAAGTTGGAAAAAAGTAGTTCTTCCCTAAGGAGCAAAACAAAGCGTAACCTTTAAATTTTGTATGAGAATTGAGCCCTTCTACAATTCAAGGCATTACGTTGAAATATTGATGACGATGAATGTTTTGTAATCCAGGCACCCTCATATATTCTTGAAGCGGAATTACGTGCTTATATTGTATACTTCCTTCCTTATATACGTAATTTTTCGCACCAAATAAATGGTAGCTATTGTCTTGAAAAATTCTACAGAAGCGGATAATGGGGTCATAATGTAATAACAAGAAAACATTACTGAGAATAGGTTGAAATGGATTAGTATAGAGTTGGTTTAATTTTATAAAGGTTTTCTACTAATTTACATAACAGTAAAACGTGTTTTGTTATGTGTTAAACGTGTTTTCATTAGTCATTTGACGTGATTCGAAATTCCAAGTTATGCCGCGAACGCATACCTCGCGGTTGATACGAAATGTTAGGTTTCAGTCTCTGTTCGCACGCGTAACATAACAGCAACCGTACGTAGCCACCGGAAACCTGCGAATCCATTTACATACATATTCCTATATTATTTGTGTGTCAAACTACACTTCGCTACAACTCGACTACCTGATACTCATTTGAAATGATAATATAAAGTGTAAGATGATTTCAGTTTACTTAACATAAGTACACTTGCTTTGTAGTTGTCTATACGCTGATGTGAGGGTTCTTCTCTTTCAATATTGACAGCTAACAAATGTATTATAATAAGGAGGGGAAAGGTCGTAATTTAGCCTTTCTTAAATGTAATAAATAGAGCGACATGGCAAATTGCCAAAGCTCTTAAAGTAAAGAGAATAAATATGTAATAATATTATGCAGTTCTATATTTTGTAAAATAGAGATTTTATTAAAGTTTCCTTACAATTACAATATTACAATCCTTACAAATACACAATTACAATTATATTCCTTACAATTACAATAATAGTTTCCTTAGAGTTGATACAAAGATAATAGTCCCAATAGTTTATGATCGTTCTAACCCCACCGTGGGTGGTGAACTAACAAAATTAGTTGTTCGTTTGAATCATATCGATCAGATCGGTCGGGCTTTTACCGTAATATAAAATAATTAACATGTTTCTATGTTTGTTACAGGTTAAACGTAAACATACATTCTCGCACACATTCCGCAATATGGAGTCTTCAAACGTTCTGACGGCGCAAGCTGAGCACTCTCTTCCGATTCTCACCGACACATACTTGTACAGTTGAAAGGTTACCAAGCATGGTTAAGTAGTAGTTTTAGTGCTAAACTTCAAGTGATACAATGAGCTTATAAATTAAGTGAATGACGAGTGAAATGCCTTACTACGGGTACCGCGAGGGTGGGCCAGGGTCGGACTCGAGCGGAGGGTGCTCGGAGTCGGACGGGGGCGAATCGGACTCTGAAGGCGGGTTGAGTACGGAGAGCTCGGGGGACCAGGGCCTCCCGTTTCCAGGCTTCACCCCAGTCGCTCTTCGATACCTGACGCAAGACACAAGACCCAGAAGCTGGTGTCTCAAGCTTATCACCAATCCATATCCTTTTTAAAATTGGTAAAACCATTTCAATCTATTGTCTCTTATAGACCTTTTTATTGTCTAAAATGAAATAATTAACAGATATAAAATATTACATAGTATGTATGTATGTATATTATACGTGTAAAGCCGCATTTTATTATTACGGTTTCACTAGGAAAAAATCAATAATTGTCAATTTTTATAATTACACATTTGTTCTGTTGTTACAACATTTTAAACTTGAAAAAAATTCAATTTAAAGCATTATAATATGCTAAGTACATTTACTGTATGAAAGTAAAAACAGTTTATAAATATTACTTTAACAGTTAAGAGGCTCTCATAGAGTAATGATTCAGTGACGATAACAATATTTTATGATATTTTTAAATAAAAAGCTTTAAGTATAGGTGAACATGTATAATAAGGGGCCTAGTAATGGAATAGGAATCAATAATGCCTGCGTTACAAAGAAATGTACAAAAATTATAGTCACACAGTAAGTTATCAATACGAATATACGCAAAATAAACGTTCGGACATAGTTAAATAAAACGATATCATTACGTACGTGACTAACTTGGATATGATTGAGGTGTAATTATACTCAATCCAGATAGATTACATTGTGACGCTGTGCCGTCCTGCTCATCTAACGTGGGTATGTACAAAAAACAAATGAAAACAATTTGCGCTGATCCCAATATCGGCGCTCAGGTTAAATTAAACAAGGCTTAATTTAATCGGGCTTCTGTGCCACATGAGTGGACTGCTTTTGACGTGCCGAACAACAACTGTCGACAACAATTAACAGGAAAACCGTTTATTTATAAACTCAACGATCCGAGAGATTTAATGTTGCATGAAATTATGCTTTCAATAACATATTATGATATTATTGCGATATTTGTATTAATGTTACAAACTAGACAGCCTACAATATGATAAAGTAACACAGATTGATGCTCCAATGATATTCATCCAAACACTTTGGACTCATCCAGAATTAATTTTATTATTAAATTTATTTACCTATCACTGAGTAAACGTATTGAAATAGGTACCGAGTGTAAAACAAAGAACAATAAATCTCTTGTAAAGAAGCACAGAGAACCAAAATGTAATTATAACCTTTTCTGTAGGTATTAGATTAGGAAACGACTTTTGATTGTACGCATATGTTACCTTCAGGTCTATCAAAAACACCCGTGTTAGGTATAAGCACAAATGAGTGTTGCTTTTTAATTAACTTACGCCTGTCTTGGATACATATAAAAACATTTCAAAGTTTCTTTTATAACAAGGGAAGGTTTTAAACAACAATAAGAGTCAAACTTGTCTTTCACTTTTTAATCGTCGGCCATTGCCTTGCTCTGCTCTCACAAAATTGACACATCTCTGACATTTCAGGTAGTTCCGGTCGTTTCTTTATATCCATATTTTTTTAAATCCAATTAAATGTTACCATAAAATATTACGTCTATCTATCGACATCAACGATCTTTTTACACATATACATATCCCATACTAACGTAAGTACATTAAAAGAAATCTGCCAAAACGAGAATGAGCAAAAAATACATTTTTGCTAAGAAATGATAATCTTTAACTACAGTTAATAAATAAACAATTTGTTTACATTAATCATAATAAGATAACAGCGTATCCCTGCTCACGTTCGAGATTCAAGTGATGAGTTCACGCG
>DWGJ01003407.1:0-13435 GCA_018246895.1 Aspitha aspitha aspitha | reverse complement strand
AAACAAAAAGTCTAAAGAAATGTCAAAGAATTATTTTTTATTATGGTCGAATTTCGACCAGTAGGCGACCACTAGTAATAATAACTGAGACCAGTTCTACACAGCGCTATCTGATTCCAAATTAGGCAATTGAATATAGCTGTTTTGCAGTCAGGATCTCACCCACCCGACTACGAAGCAATGCAAACTATTTGAATTGTCTTGAATTTAAACGACAAAAATCCTTTTCTTTTTAGAAAATTTTAAAATATTAATATGAAAAGTTTTTATATTCATAATTAATGACTTCTACATCATGTTTTACCCAAATTAATTATTTAAATAGTGCTTTGGATCTGTTTCCAGAAACCAAAAATGCTCGTGTTTTCTTCTATTCAGAAATATATTAGTGTATTCGCAGTGAAATATTTGTTTCCTGCGAAACTTTCCGACTAAGTAGAAAAGCAACGATCCTTGACGGAATCAGTGAACCGTGTTATACAACTGCACTTATATTATGTAAATGCAATTTAAAACTACATTTAGCACAAATAAGATTGAAAATCGTGTAGCCGAGACCGTCTGTACTGATTTAGACCATAGTTCTATAAAAGCCTTTGCTTATATCGTCTCGGAATGCTGCTGGGCATTTTGTATCCACAACTTTTAGTTTTGCGACATCGCGAATAGAGTTTGCGCATACATCCACTTTTAAATCTCCATTTATTATGTTAGGAGAACACAAAATGACTTTTTATAAGCAGCTAACTGCTTATAAGAAGTCTTCTAAAAGCTCCAAATCGGTAAAAACAATTCAAGAAATCACCAGAACATTCATTAACTTTAAATGAAATTTATAACTTCACATAAAACGAGATATTACAAGTGTAAGAACAAAACGATTTGCCTGTAAGACTAGTATCAGTAGAGGGAATGAAAATATGAATTTTTTTATGTCAATGCGACGGTAAACAGGCAAGTGTACAAGTATATTAGGCGGGCAGACATTACGCCGTTTACCTGCTGTTCAAACAATGAGACGCGCGTATAAAATATTCATAACAAGACCGTCTCCCCCTGGGGCGAGTCGCTCGAGATTCAGCCATTTCTGTGTATATCTTCAAACGAATAAACATGCACTACTAAGTCATTGTCTGTTTTCTTTTTATGTAATAGTCTATTCGGACTAACTTTTTCACGATTAATATTAAATATTTGGTGGACAGAGACGGTTTATCGAGAGGTTTCACGGCCTACGGGCAATCGTTGGTAAAATAAATGCGAGTTTGAGAAAGAATTTGTAGTCAACCTCCTTTCAGAATTTAAGTTAGTTAAAACTCCTCCTCGAAATCATTTATTACGAATATTGTATTATTTTTATATTATTTATTTTTGCGAATTTTTCCCTGGTTTCATTTAAACTTTTTAGAAAAAGTCGTGTATGCAAATTAGGCGGGCATTAGATACAGCGTTCCCTCGCCGCTGTAATGAGCCACATAAATAAAATGTAAGCGCTGGTTCTGTTAAAAGCCGTTTTCGAGTAAATATTCCGTAATTGGCGTCTTTCTGCTAATTCGTCTGTTCATTTAAATTCATTATTGAGCAAGGCTGAAGTCGGTAGACTCGCGCAGTTCAAAATATACATTTTTCATTCAGTAAATCAGGTAACCCAATCATGGCAATTTCCACTGAGGAAGAACATGAAGATAAAGCGCGATGAAGAAGAATTTCACGAAGAACATGAAGCGCGATGAAGAACACTTCCTGTCGGAAAAATATGTTTTTTATACATGCGTGCGTGTGTGAAATCGGTGAAATAATGTAAAAACTTTCCCAAAAATTACACCAGATGTCTTGAATCACACTAGATTCGGTAAATATTTATTGAAGCTAAATAACTGATAGAATAGAGCCTAAATTTATGTAAAGAGAACTGCTTGAATTTATTTTATGAATATCTATAATATTACTGCCTTTTCACTAACCCCCGTATCATAGATATAAGGCAGGCGACACACGCTAAACGGTACGTGAGAAATATCTTATGTATATTGTGTCGTTCACTCTAATATCTGCGCCAGTTCGTAAGAAATGGAGCTTACCCATAGTTGTAATACATGAGAAAAAGATCCATTGTTGGCTGCTGAAAATCTTCAGAGAAATATTGCTCAAAAGGAATATTTGCTTAAAAACGTAGGCAATGTAAAGTAAATGTAGGTAATGCTCATACAATGTACTTTTGAAAGTACATTGTAAATGGTACTAGACATTGAATAAAACGAATAATATATGGTACAGAGTTTATTTTCATAATATAAACACGCTATCTGTTCAGTACTATTTACAATTAGATCCGGATAATAATGGGAACCGGTTTAATAACGCACTATCTTGCCCAACCGGTTTAATAACGCATTTTGTTGCCCAACCGGTTTAATAACGCACTATGTTGCCCAACCGGTTTAATAACGCACTATGTTGCCCAACCGGTTTAATAACGCACTATGTATAGCTAAGAACATATAATTGAAAACAATTTATTTCCACCAAGCAACTAATATGCGGTCAGTTTGGATACATCTATATTTTTACATTATAACTTCAATATGATGTTAGAAGGTACTCGATTATTTTCAAAAAGACATCACGGGCAATTTCAATATGAACTATTGGAATGTAAATCCAAATGCTGTTTATTTAAATTTTTATTAATTTTGTTTACATTGCTGCGTTCACTGTCTTTTCATTGTAGTTACTTTTCAAAATAATTCGATGGCTCTAACAAAACAAAATTCTTATTTAACATATCGTAGATTCATTTAGGGACATCCTGATACGGGTATCTAGTTACTTACAGGAATGTCCCAATAATGTATCATCTATCTGAAATCTTTTGAAAGAAATAAATAGTCTATTCAATTCATTGTATTTAGATCGACTGCAAAATAATTAAATACTCACAAATATTCAAGGAATACATTTAGATAAACCCAAAATAATATCTTTATTTTAAAACATTTGTCATAATTTTAATAGTACGTTATTTTCTAAATTACTAAAATCAGGCTGTTTTCAAAATAAATAATTACATTTTTTATTCGTTCCCCTCTATTCACAAGATCGTAATAGGCAGAAAATCCATTTGTTAAGATATTGTGTATTCTGATAATAACGGGGATTGAAAAAAAATTATATTACCTACTGTTTAGAGTAATAAAATAATCTCCACGCTGCAAGTAATACTCCACATATGTTTTCCTTTTATTGACCACAATTACATAAGTAAAATGTCAACTTTCATGAAAATAATTTAAAAAAACTCACTGTATTTGTTATTAGTTCTGTTACATCAGAATACAAAAGTTGATGCGATGCTATTTATTTAGTTTCATCTATTATTTTTTTCGTTGAATCCAACATCGTGTGTAAGTTACGTTGCTTAACTTTGCTTACTGACAACGTTACAATCTTTTACACACTGTGCACGCTATAAATTCAATAAATGGTCTATACAGTGTTAAACAGTAATACACATAATAAAATCAAAATGACTAAATATTAGAGTCTGGTCAGCGTCAATAGTGATCGGAATAATTATCGCATCTAGGCGACTTGCCATGTTTCTAGTTCACGCAAGATTTTAATTTTATTATTACTGTAAAGCCGATTCATATAACGAATGCCGGACATTAACATATGGAATGATTATTCTAAGCTTCTATATATGATTCCGATCACTATTGACTGACTCTGTCTCGCTATATACATTATATTTCATCGCTTACGTCACACCATTAGCTAAACAAGTATAGACGCTAGATAGCAAGGAAAGATTCGTGAGGAACACCTCGTCTGGTCCTCACAAACAGCTCACCAATTGGTTTTTTTTCTATAATTCATTTACAACATCATTCCATGTACGTCATTACATGACGACCCACTAAACATGTTTAAAGCACATTCATTTTTATATAATTTTATTATTTTTTTTATCATTCATTAAGTTCTAATATTTTGCTAGATATTTAATTTATGACTTATGTATTAATACGTATTTTTTATTTGCTTCAATACATTACTTTCTGTGTTACTTTGTTTGAAGCTAGTTCTCGTGTATTAAATAAAATAATAAAGTACCTATAACAATTTCATTAGATGAAGTTAATTCAATTTGAATAAAAATTTTCCATCTAAAGAAATGTGACAAATCGAAAGTAAATGTTCATGATTCTTGTTTTCAATCATTAATAATTACTTTCTGTGAACTATATTTCGTTTTTATTGCTAATTTATTGCCATTACGTATAACTGGTTGTCTAATATAATATTCATTTTACAAAAATAATATAAATAATAATGCAATACACATAATAACTGCGTCAACTTAAAACTACAAAATCTGTATCACATAACATTATTAGATTAAATTATGACTTAATTAATATTATAAATAATAATATTCGTAACATTAATATGGCAACAAAACATGTTTACTAGCTAAGCACCTAGACCAGTAGGATTTTTTGTATTTACACGTCTATACAGTTCATTCTTATGTTATTTTCCGTTTCGTTATCACTCAAACCTAACCGCCATATTTTATTAAATAAAATTATTGCCAATCGATTACAACAACGATAAACAAATCAATTTGTTCAAACAACAATTTCACGTAGTACCACAGGAATACAATGTGTAAATGCAGCATTTTTAAGCTCCCATTACTGGATAGTGTAAATCTATATAATAGTAGTATAATAAACCATCATCAAAAATTTACAAAACGGAGTATAACAGTTGATATGCTGTCGTTATTGCATACATTTAAAATGGTATTTTTAAATGCCATTCGTTTTATACGCTATTATACATTTTGTTATAAAACCCCTACAATATACAGTTGGAAGCTTGAATTAATACAAGTTTGGGACTAGTTACGTAGGGCGACCTACTAGACATGTAGAATATTCTCGATAATATCAATAACATTCGTAACATAATATCGTGTCTTTTAATATCGCAACTACCTACTGCTTTGAGTGGTACACGTCGGTAGAACGTGTACTATCGTAGAAGAAAGTCACTTATTGATAAATTAGTAGCACTTCTCGTGATTCACACCGACGGGGGTAAAGCCGCAGAGTAAACGCAGTCAGTATCCGATTCACACATCACTGCACACCAAATGATATGGGGATTCTTACGTGGTTACTGTCATTGGGCTCGCTCGAGCTGTTTCGGGTCACAGAGCTGCTGGTGCTGCGCTTAAGTGAGCGCGAAGCAGGCGAGCCCCGTCAGGGCCCAAACGAGGGCGAACATCGACCTGGCAACAACCGCGCCGGCCGTCTTCGGCGGGACGGGGTATGTGGTGTCCTCTCCGATGTACGTCTTGCCGCCTGGTGAAACATCCGTGAATTAGTAAGTGACACTAAGAGCGTTTCTCCTATCGAGCGGGTTTGCGTCCGCGGCCCAAGACTGTCTACAATGACAGATAATTCTACTGACCCTTGCAACATGGCTGTCAAAACGAAATTCGGTTTTGCGTGTCATCTCCGATCCTATTCTTAACATAACTAGCTAATTTCGCCATTGACGGACACGTCAAGGAGGACATCATCATCATCAACATCCGTAATAATGTAGTTATAATATTGAAGGTTAGTAGTATTGATGTAGTAGGTGAGTAGTTACTGACAATAGGTGAGTAGTATTGCTGCCAAGAGCTACACTTACCGGCGTCCTGGACTCCGGATCCCTCCTCCCCGGAGCCCTCGGCATCGTAAGCGGCGTCGTCGTCCGTGTAGCTTCTCCCGGAGCCCGAACCCTCGTCCCCCGCTTCGTCGCCCTGCATGAACGCCTCCGCCGCCGGCGCGCCGCCCCCCCAAGAGTGCGAGACCAGCAACTGATGACAGAGTTCATTAATATATTATCTGTACTAATATAATAAACATTGAAGTACTCGTACATATCTGTTTGTAATGTCAAAAAACAGCTTTGTTAAATACTCATGAAAATATAGATAGGTATACTACTTTTTGGACCGTTGATATAGCTGATATTGTAAGGAATAAATTAGGCTACTTTTATTGACAATCTTATACAAGTTAGTTGACTAAAAAAGAAAAATGCATGCCTACTATACCCGATTGGACACGATTTGTAAGGTCAAACAAATTATTTTAATGTTCTTAGATGAAGTCTTCATAAAATTTAATAATAAAGCTTAGTAAAATAAACAAAATGTCAAATATGATCAAATACCCATATCATTATTAAGCATACGCAGCCTCTAATCTGCATAATGAATCATATTATTCATAACCTCTGTAAATAACGAATGAGTTGGTTGGTTACATTAAGCTAATTAATTATTTATACAAATGACTTCATATATACACGAGGGGATAGTAGTTCAACGTTTGCGTAAAAAGTAATGAATACTATCTAAAGTGCTGTTACTTTGTAATCATATTCGTTTCAACAACTCAAGATTATGAGAGCAAAAAATGACAGCATCCAATACAAATAACAAGGTTTTGAACAAGAATTCAATTATCGCTGCAATATTATAAGGCGTTCTTATGCGTTTTATTAATAGTTTTGTACTAACGAGCACATAATCTACTCAGATTTTATGGAGTGCGCTAAGTATGTTAGAGATAGTGGGTAACAAAAAGTCGATAGGAACGAGTAAGATAGGCACCGTCAACACATCCATCATCACGTAACCGCCCGTCGTCATTAATACGGCATTTGCGTAGTATACAAGAAACATCGCATGATTGTAACATCAAACTGTGCATACATTACCCGCAATGGTTCCAACTGCGGCTTGCACTCTTTGAAGCTGCTAACATTTGCAAGACAGAAATGGCAATCGAAAAGTATATTATGTTATAAGTATATATATACACAGTGTCTGTTTTAGTAAAATAGATCTGTTAATTCATATATAATTTTATTTAAATACTTTGTGATGTTATCAAAACAGTTCTAGGTGTACATCTATGTTAAAGTTACACAGTTCGAACGAATCAGTATGCACGAGATTTTATCAAACACTAGCGACAGCAAAATGTGAATCAGATTCACCATTATGCGCTATCGTAATGGTGAATCTGACTGCAATACAACGGATGCTTCTACGGGCAACAGAATGCATCTAACGATTAGTGCGCAAACACGAGTATGCATGGAGAATTATTCGTTATGTTATTAACAGTATTACAGTACCTACACATGATACGAGTACAATGACGTGGCCAAAACGCGGGTTTACGCAAATGTAAAAGCGGTAAAATAAATTTGTATTTCAGCCAAAGAAGCTGTGGATTAGAGTAGAAAATCATGTGAATTTTACATAGAACGGGTAGTAACATTACGAACTTTACGAGCGGATATTGAGATACTTCAATTATTCCTATTTAATGAATTCATAATATCCATAATTACAGTTCTAAAGATATACGATCGTTTATATCCATAAATGTTTTATATAATAATTCGATTTGAAATAGGGTTTTATGGGACGCAAACTCATACTTTCAATTAATAAATTTGCATATTAATACTCATGGAATTGTCTGTAATAGTACAGAACTAAAAAGGGAAAAAATCCTACAGCATGTTACATGCGATTCGGGACATTATTTTTAACGAGACTTGTAACTAAGATAATTGTGAACAAACGAAGAATTATATGTGACAAGAACATTATTATTATCATAGTAAGTCCTGTTTCTCGCATATTACTAATGTAATAATAATCATAACATCATAACTTATCCATACGAGAGATGACAGATTTCAAATATCTAAACGAACCTTTTCAAATCTACCACATCGCTGTGCTACTGAAAGTCTATAATACAGAAACAGAACGTTTCTATTTGGTTTTCTTTTAATATAAATACGTAACATTAACGGATTAATAACATTGTGTCATGTCAGTTACCTGTCGAGCCTGTCGCAGCCTGTCCCCAAGCGCGGACACCCTCGCGTCCTGAGCTGTCCCCGCCGTCACCTCGGGGTTGTACTTCTGGTCACTGAGCGACGCCGATGCAACCAACGCTTTTGTGTATCTATAAAGAAACACGTAAACTGTATTTTAAACACTAATTCAATAACTAAATACTAATTCATTGGCTGATAGGGGAGTCAAGAGCCTCCGAAACCGGCGCGCATGCATGAAGAGAGTGATGAATGTCGATGAAGCACGGCTGAATTCCAATCACTGCTATATAATTATGTATTGTCCATAATAAAGAATAATTTAAATTCGAATCTTTTGAAGCGAAAAAAACGTGAGCTTTCAAAACGAATAATCTCAGGATGAACTAAGTCTAAAAACCACTCACTCTCCGACGCCCTGTCCATTCCAACAATGCTCGTTGGCTTCGCTGGCGAAATCGATTTCGTCGCAAATTCGGTCCGCCAAGTTGGCGAACAGCTTCTTGCTGGTGGCCAGGGTCGCGGCGAACTGCAGCAGCTCGGTGTCTGGCGGCGGAGCGCGGAGGGCGTCGCGCCGGGTCGACCCAGGGGTCGGAGACGGTGACGTTAAGGTCGGGTTGTCCAAAGTGAGGGGCGGACCGCATTCCTGCCGCACCTATAGAGAAATGTTAATGATCAGTCCGTAAATTGGTCGTGTCGGGTCTCGCATAAATACATAATGTAATTACGTAAATACAGAACGAAATATCATTCGAAGTGTTTATTCAGATTTGAACGATATTGCGTTTCAACGTTAGTTATTGAAACACTGATGTCAACAAATTCTGTCTGCGAGTAAAAGCTTTAGTACCTATATATATTGAAAGCATAAAGTTGTCATTTCCAGGTTAACACAAATTTAGTTCTCTAATATATAGAATTTAAAGTTTTATCCAGGCTAATCTTGAGCGTAACCGATTTTAATGTGAATTTCACTGGAAAACAGAGGACATTATAGGGCAACGTATAAGTTTTTTATCCTCACATTCCCACGGGATCGGGATTTACGCGGGTAACGTCGCGGGGCACAGCTCGTACTATCGATAATAATGATATTCTTATGTTCTTATAAATACGAGATATACATTAGCAATATACCTACTATGCAACTAGAAAACATTATCCGATATGTCGCGACGAAATTATCATTCTCCAATCAGACTTGCAAATAGCCGAGCTCGAAACTGCGAATATTTTACTGCTAAAGAAGGCTAGATGTCTATCTAAACCATTACAGAAATAGTTAAGACTACGTTTACAATTTGAAACGTATTTAATGTTAATAAAAGTGAACAACTGCCCGTGCAACTGGAACTAGATAGATTGATTAATGGCTTAGCCGGACGGCATTTTTTTGCCAGTAAATGGAGGTTTTCGTGCTTTTTCGTACCACGTTTTGCTAGTCCGAATTGATAGAAATATAATTTACTGATCAATTTATCTATGGTAGTCGATATTTATAAATTAGTAGGAAATAAAAAAGCCGATGTTCAAAGACGAATACCGGGATCTATTATTTAATGTAAATGTTTTGATACTATAACATCTGTTAAGGACTGGTTATAAAGTTTTAATGTTACAAATCATTTTTCCCAATGCCGTAATAATAAGCTCGGTTCGATTCGATTATGCGAATTTACACTTCAATCTGACATTCACTGTACCTAATTATACGTATGCTAACGAGCGCAAAACAAAAAGCGGATAATAAATCAACGCAGCGTTAATGTTAATCGATGGCATCAGATGCGATGGAGATAGATTGCTTGCACGCTATCGATAGTCGTATCGTTCTTCAGCGAGAGGTACACGGCGTAGGCACCGCGAATCGTCGGCCCGATGTCCCGGTATTCGTGCGGAAATAGCCGGCACGGACCGTGTGAATGCCCTTAGCGACGCGCGACACACGCAAATAAACCGCGCCGAGCTCGGTACCGCGACTGCAAATAGGCACATACTCACTGCGCCATAATACAACGATTTAATGTAATCATTCAAAAAAGTACACCGCGCCACAAACACGCCCTTTACCCGATTCTGCGTACGCGGCGCGTTTGTCCGGCGTTAATTGTAATCGTAATTGGTCTCTTGTTGCGGATCTCGGCAACTTTAATTCCTCTTCTAAAACTAGACGTACAAATGGCGGCAAAGTCGAGCAAGGGTTAGGCGAGATCTGGATTCTTGCGAGCGAGTAGCGACTAACTTTTATTGTGGCAGACAGCTGTCGCGCCGGGCTATAGAAAAAGTTGTATTTAATTTCCTACCGATGTCATGTTATGCGGCGCAATAGCATTTCATTAAATGAGATCGCGACAAAAGTAATAATAATTCTGTCGCGGACACGACATTGTATCCCGCAATTAAATATACGGGCCCTAACAAAGTTACAAGGATGCGATGTTTGTCGTAAATAAATATGTAGGTTCGTTAGTGATATTCATATCAAAATAAAGAAAAATGAAACACAAAAAAATAATAAAAGATATTAAATAATAACAGACAAAATTAAAGCACGCTTTTTTCAGCAAATCATACCGCAAGACGAAAGTTTCAAATTCAAATTCAAATTCAAATCATTTTATTCATTATAAGGTATATACATACACTCAGTACAGTTTAGAGACATCGAACATACCTTTTGTTAAAATTCTGGTCTTTTTTTGCTGCATGTTCGGTCAACTCGATGATTCAGTACATAAAATATGTTTTGTGCGATCGATTTGAATAACTGATTTTGAAAAGACTAGCACCTGAATGTTGACGACAGCAACCAAAAGGTTGAAAAAATTGTAGAAAACTACAATCCTTACAGTCAGATATGAACTTATTTACTTAGAGAACTAATGAACGCATTATCGATTTCCAACACGCCCACACGCTTTAAGCTTCTATGATAAATAACTATCTTAGGAAAATTAATGTAGCTACAACAATATTTTTCAACGCAAGCAAACGCTGTATTGTGTACTGTAATGTCTATAATATATCGTTATCACAATCGCCTCTCTATTACTGTAATGGAAGCACTTCTCTGCGTCAAAAATATTAAATTAGTTACGATAAATATATTTTACAGGAAGCAAAATAGACTTCAATTTATACGTACGTATACATAAGAAAATAGTAATAGGCTAATTGAATCACAAATAGTGTTATTTACTATATGAACCACAAAATTTTATTCGCTTGTTATATACACTGCTTGCTAAATAAATAATGACACTTAATGGTTACTGATTTATGGCAAAACAAAGTTTTAATGGATATTGTTCGTTTAATTGATTTCGTGAGGCGGAATATTTCATAAGGATCTGAATTCTTAAGCAACGTCAAGCGTCGGTAGGATTCGGTCAACTGAAGCCTGTAGCAGTGGCAATTTGAATACCGCGTGACGACACTGCGGATTATCAAACAAGGATTTGCTTTCACCTTTTAAGCTATTGAATAGGTAATGATACGGAGCAAATTCGTGTTGCGGTGTCTTTTGAAACACGGATGGTGATATGTAGGGGTCTTTCATATCAGTGATCAAAACACGTGGAGAAAATGCTTCTCTAACAGTAAAATAAGAATAAGTACATAGTAATCGTTAGTATCCGCCCTATTAGAGGTCAGTCACAAAGCGTTGCAACTCGTAAGGACTTGGATGGTTAGATCTGGTATACATATGCAAGTCAGATGGAAATATTGAAATCGTAAAATGGCGAGACAGTGGCCAAATGCTAGCTTATTTGCAATAAAAAAAAACATTTCCTTATAACGAGACCTATCAATCAAACGGGCGCTTTATTTCAAGTTGTAACAGAAAACAGCATTGCGACGAAAGTTTGTTAGCAAGTTAATTGAAAGCTAATTTGTTTCTCGTTGCCTTTTTCATGAAAACGAAACATTTACTGAATTTGTTCCCAATCAGACTGTGGCAAAGGAAAGCCACTTAGCGAGCGAACTGGCTGTTTAACTTTGAAGGGGCTAATCAGAGTCAGACTGCTTTGTTATATGGAATTGGATGATTAAATACGTTTAACATTAAACATCGTGAGAAACAAGATTTTTTATGATTTTTTGAAAAAAAAATACAACTTTCCTACAAAGATCAATGCATTGTCTTCGAAATGTAGGTATGAATTGTACCGACAGTCCTCTGTAACAATGGACGCTTCTTATATTGTAACGTCGGTTGTATAATAAAGCAATAAGTGCGATCTATTGATTTCTTTCCAACTGGTTCTTAAACGAAGCTTCGATGCTCTTAAGACAAACGGAGTCAAAGACACGCGTGGGCGTTGAATGATTATAATTAGTGCGTTGTATATAATATAGATTTCACGTCCGGAGTTGCACAAGAAGAGCGATCGAGATGCGTACATACTCAATAGCTAGTGAATGAATGAAAACTGTGACATCTTTGATACCGATATACGTTTGATATGATTACTCGGTTCTATAAGAAATGTAACTTCACATATTTATGTGTATACTTACATACTTAAATATAAAACCTAACGAACTCAGAAACTAAAACAATGAAATATTTATGTTACGTAGGCTATATGTAATAACTGTACCTATTACTTAATCATATTATTGTTATCCCTAATAATCGTATCAACTTTTTATTGACATAAACATAATTCGTAGTCCTAGCTGGTAAGTTTTAGGTATTGGAATAAATAATCATATAAGTTACACGTACTTGTATAAAAGAAAGATAAATATGTTTGAACCAAAAGTCCAATGTGCTGTGCGCTAATATATGTATGTATATTCTCCCACACAGGTAATTATAAAGTGTATAGGACTGTTTCTATCGTTCGAATTTCAAAATACGAGCTTTTTTTTACTAATTAGCCAGAATAATAACTAAATACAGATATACTGCGAGTATTCTTAACAAAAAACGAACATAATACTAAATATTACTATAAAAAACTATAAAAAAATTAAAGAAATCGTATTATGTACTTAACTTTTAACTGTGCCTACTTGCGCTTATAACACTATAAACATTTTTATTTCAACATCAAATATCAAGTTACTAAGTCGTTACACGTAAAGATCTGTGGTGCATCTACTGGTTAATGATAAAGGAATTAGAAGATTTACATTTAACATCGAAACGAGACAACGCCGCTCACCATCGTGAAGATACAAATAATATAGCACTGTGACGGCCGCCATAAAACATCCGGTGTTCTTTGAGGAAATACACAACGAATTTACATATAAGCTTTGTAATAATAAAATTCCAAGCCTATTACCCGCTTTTTCCGCTTTAATATTAGTGACATCCACTGTTATTTAAACACGAAGACAGTAAATTAAAAAAGCAACTTATATTTTTCTATACATTCTATAGTATGTATGTAATTATATTTCATACCAGCGGCCCGCCCCGGCTTCGCATGGGTATAAAACAGTATTTCTCCACTATCTATGGATGTAGCAGCTTAAAAAATGTAGTAACTTC
>DWGJ01003406.1:0-13435 GCA_018246895.1 Aspitha aspitha aspitha | reverse complement strand
GTAGACTACGGCCTAAATCCCTCTCACTATGAGAGGAGACCCGGTCCAGCAGTGGACCATAAAAAGGGTCGAACAAACATCAATCTGTCGCGCTCGCTCACTGTGGCCTTTTGTCGGATGCTAGGGTCGTCGTATGTCGTTTGTCGTATGCGAGTGCGCTCAGTGTGGCAACGCAACAATACGACCACAATTCAGGTGTCGCCAGGCATTCTTTTTCCACTCGGCCGATAAAAGCAAACCTCTTTAAAGTAATAAGCTACAGAAAACAGAAAGTCACGGTGATAATAACTTCCAGTGAACGCAGGGCCTTATACAGCGACACATGTTGATTGCTCTCGGTGTTTACTTGAAGGGAATATTGAGAATTTGTTCGATTTAACACTCGGAATGCTTCATATATTACGAACATTTGTTAACATATCAGACTGAGATGAGTGATGAATATTCGCGCAAATATTTGCACAGATCGGGAATCGAATTCGCACTCTTCGAGTCAGCCCATTCAGATACCAGACTAATCGAACGGAATTAAGTCAACAAAACGAAGCTACAGCTGTAAAAACATTATATCTACACATGTGTATACGAATTACCTGATCATGAGCATTTTTTATTTGTAGAGAGTAGCAAACGAGCAGGCAGCATACACAAGTGGCAGCTGCCGCCCATGGACATCTACAACCGACTCCTAACAGGACTGATCCTATCAGAAGTCGGTCATAGAAGCGTTGCCACTCTTGAGGACTAACATGGTCGTCTCTGGCATACACGTGGACTGGTCCGGCACAATGAATCTTCATCGATACATTAGTCTGTATAGTGGTGTGGAGGTCTGTAGTGTACGTGAACAGCGTAGAGATGCTGTCGTCTCACGCGCACACGCCGCACACTGAGGCAGAGTGAGGAAGCGAGGTATATATGCTCACTCACTAGGGCACTTGGCCAGGACAGGCAGGAGGAGACGGACGCGTGTGCGGTGTGTGCAGCAGTGAACCGATACTTAGTGTAAGAGGAAACATACAAACAGTACAGGTACCTGAACCCAAGGTCCAGAGCGGAAATCCCCTAGCATAAATATTTCATCGTGCGATCTTTTTCAAATAAATAAATAAATAAAGCTTAGCAAATGATATTTACGTAAGTACATCATTTTTGTACTTGTACTTATAAAAAAAATAAGATAAAAATAGGTGCTTACTTGCTGCTTATCTGTAGCAGAAAACGCTACTATAAATCATATTGAAACTAAATAGATATAATTTTATGATAAATCAACTAAAACTTTGTCTTACCGTAACAAACGCTGCAGTTAGTGTTTGTGGCGCAACAGAAACTGGATTCATATTTAAAGCAGTCTGAATCATCTCCGCATCTCTAACTCTGGATTTTACAAAACTTCTCGTTCCACTATTATCTTGACTATTATCTGTCAAATAAAATAACTCCGATGCCTTGTATATACCAGCCAAACCAACCCGACGAATGTACCAATTGAACTGTAGAAATTAAAAGTTTTGATTAGGCCAAGGTGTCCAGTAGATATCAATTAGTTACGAAATTTTTATGTCATTTACATATCTAATAATTAGGTCAACAGAAGAGCACTGATCCTCTTGAATCTCGCCTCGATAATATTATAGAGTAAAGTTATCGCAATGTTATACAATGACAGACATGGCTGGTCCAAGAAACTATCGTGCTCGGTATTCGAAGGGCATAGTAATGATTAAATACAAAAATGTCGGAGAATGCCTTAAAGATTACTTAAATGATAATCGTTGGCGGCTTGTCCTCCTTCTATACAATCTCAATTAAAACAAACAAATCATGTTAGAATTAACTATAGGCCAGGTTAGAGTGGTAGTCAATTTCTTAAAAAAAAGGGTACCTGTCAAAGAAAAAAGGTACTTACGTCAACACTGCGGTCACCTGTGTGATAGCAAATATCATCAACTAAGGATAGCAAAGTTGCTAGACAGTTCGGTACATTGTTAGGAAGTGTTTGAATTGCCATGGCTTTTGGCCACGAACTTCTAAAAGAAAATATTCAGAATGTAAACAAACACTTGTATACAAAAAAAACTTGTAAATTTATAAAATATCATTAATAAAATAAATGTGGTTTAGCCAACATTTAGATAATAACAACTTACTTATAGGGTTCTATCATCAGCAATCGAGTCATTATAGCATTTTCAATTTGTTGGGCTGGTATTTTCGACTCTTTTAAGTCTTGTTTCGGCCACTGCACCAATAATATTAAATTAACTTAAAGTTTTACATAAATTTAAACATTTCATGTAGTAATACTCACTGCTTTCATTTGGTCAACTAGCTGTTCATTGCATTTAACATTAAAATAATGAACAAGGTCTCCTCCTCCATTAGGAAATAGACCATGGGAAATTCCAGGATATCCAGCTGCTTCAGCACCTTGGCTTAGTGATTCAATGGACCATCCAGACTTTGGCACAAATTCCAAAGCTTTTATCAAAATAGAATGCTTTATATCTTCTTCATACTGATGCTCTTCATGTTCTGTTGCAACCACTTGCATAGGAATGTCCTTGGGTGGCATGTTTTCTTTAACATTTTGGCAGTAAAATCTTAATGTTCTTTGGACATTATTTATTGGTACTATTGTAAGTGGTTTTACAAATCTACGCCCAATCCTTAATGCTGTTAACAAAATAGTACTGTGACTTACAAACATTACTTAATTTAAATTATAGATTTAAATATACATATGAATAAAATTACTAATAGCAAAATATAGTCATTTATTGATAAATTCAGGGTTGTATGGTCATCTTGATCTGTTGCATCTTGGTCAAACCAATACATTCAGATATTCGTGCTACCAATCCTTCTATTAGATGAAAAGCATTGAGAGCAGAATTAATTATTTCTTTTTTATTTTGTGTCGGTATTTTGTCTAGAACGTTGCCTCCTACATTAATAGAGACATCAATGTCATCTTCAGGTAAGGTTTTTGCAGTTTCAATGTCTTTTAACTTCTCTTCATAATGAGCTTTTGACATATTAAGCCCAATTCTTAATTTATCCAAATAATCAGTTTCAATTATTCCATAGCATTCTCTTATTCCTGTTACATTCTGTGTATCTCTTAATATTATATATCTTAAGAAATTAAGTGAGGAAATTATCTGGTCAGCTAGTTCAACTAAATCTGATTCTGCTCCATATGGAAGATGGCAAATTTTTTTAACAAGGTCCATAAGTTGTGTTCCGGTAAAACAATCTGGCATGACAGTATCTTTGAAAGCTTCATCAATCGAGTTTTTGTATAGCATTATGGCATAACCTATCATGCCTGAGTGATTTGCAGTATTTAATATGTACTTAATAAGCATACACCTACCCTTGTATTCAAATTTCTTTGTAAGACAATTAATCTGGTTAACAGCTGATTTACGTGTAAACTCATAATTGGAGTAAATAGCAATATTAACAAGACTTTTACACAAATCATAGTGAGTAGATGAAATGAGTTTGGCTGACAAGCTTCTGTCAGCTATATAATTGATTAATGCTTTAGATAAAGTCACTGCTTTATACAATGGGCCATATTCTGAAAAACCTAATAAGTGGACAACACACAACAAAAGGCTATTAACTATGTATTGAATAGAATAAACACAAGGAATTGCTGTATCTGGAATCTTAAAATGACCAGAATGAGTTACATAAAACAAACCAGACAAAGTAGTCATGTTAATTTTTTCTTTATGTTCATATGGGGATAGTTCTTCTCCATCAGTGGAAACATCCCTTGATCTATTATTTCCTTTATAACATAAATGGATGTACGGTAAGAACTTAAAAATATTTTTTACAAGTACACATGTATCTAGTATCATTTGACTAATACACTGCCTGCCTTCACTATTTGAGTTACACTCTGGATCTAAATCTATATAAATTAAAGGTTTGCCATGTAAGCTTACAAGAAATGCAGATATTATTTCCTTAGTTCTAGCACTAGCTCCTTCTACAGATAATTCCTTGATAAAGGGACTATAAAATGGTGGTAATCGGGAATACACTCTAACAATCCGTCGAAAGTTGGTATCACAGTCCATCAACAAACGTTCTTTGCCTTCCAATTGGTATTCGGGTATTGGAATTGCTTCTATATATGTACTTATGGAATTCAAACACCATTCTAGTGATCTGCCACGTTTAGCAGTTAACTTTTTTAATAGCTCTTGCACTGGAGTCAAAATTACACAGAACTGGGCATCATTTTGTGCAAGCTCAATTTGTTCAATAAATTCTAAAAGAGCTTCTTCTGGTGAAGATATGTGAACAATTGACAATAGTAATTCTTCACAAGCCCCCTGCAAGGATGGCTTTATAATAATTGTGTCATCTTTTATCTTGTCTATGATAATAGGAACAAGATCCCAACAATTGTTTTTAAAGATATTTAAATATTTCTCGTCACTGGGCACACTAAGTGCATCCTTATATTTTCCAGAATCCAATAATGATGAAATTAAATCCAAAACGTCAACAGATGGTTCCATGATGAATATTATTAAGAGTTCTTTTTTCCAATAAAACGAACTCTGAAATTAATTGCCTACATTGTAATACTGGACACATACTTCTATTTTTCTTGAATATTGGAGAGATGAAATTGTGTACTACTTCCATGTTCCACTTTTCATCACTTAACATTCAATTCTTTTAAAGGGAAACTTTGAACGGAGTGTTTTATGGTTGTCTTGGAACATGTAAGTAATTTTCGTCAGTTACTGTCTATTTAGAATGTGTACTTACAGTAAAAAACCTTCTGGAGATTGCTCATTATAGTTGAATAATGACGCTGATGAATATATTTACTGCTTAAACAAATTGTGTTAAAGATTTCGAAATTCGCTGTAGTAAATTATTAGTGAAAGCGTTACATTTATCGATAAAATATTGTTTAATTATTAAAAGTATCTACGTTGAATTGAAATAATAATCACCTTCGACGAACTTAGAATTCAGCCGTCACAATGACAAGCTAGTGAAATTACAGATCAGACTGGACCAGACCCATGTTTTTTGCTTTGTTATTTTTGTAAGATTTGAGAGTCTGGGATTTTGTCTTTTCGGCCTATCACTTTTCATAGTATACGTATAGCTCGTAGTAGTAGTCGTAGTAGATTTTACAAACTCTTAATAATGTAATTGATAGAAACTTAAGTATTCATAGGTCTTAAGACACCAACCTGATCTAAAATAAAGTTATATGAATTGGACTAATAAACTGTAGAAGAGTTAAATTCTGTACATTGACTAAAAACTAAAAAAAATACACCTAGGGGTCCCCATACAAGTAACACAAGCCAAAAAAATTCATTTTGACATTTTTGTCTGTCTGTCCGTTGTCCGCTTTTCTACTACTGAATGGATAATTTTTTTTTTCTTATATAGCTATTAGTTTTCGTAAACATATAAGCTATAACTTATTTTGAAGATCGAAAATTTTAGGCGGTATGCAATTAGCCCAAATAGCTGGTACTACGTAAATTGTGAGATTACTCCATTCCAATTATTAAATAATAGGATAAGTTTGACATTCCAAATACGACATTTGATGAATGTAGATGAAGCACGGCAGGTTTGTAAGGACCGAAATATTTGACACTCGCTGCTTTCTGCCTATTCCGTGAGGGACTAGGCGTGACGATATGTATGTAGAGTAAGCTTGTATTTACTTCATGTATATTAGCTCTTCATTTTATTTATTTTCTTTGATATGTGAATAGATACTAATGGCATAAGATTAATAAAAAGAAACATTGATGTTTAACAATTAAATGTCGTTTAACTACGTTTTATCTATAACGTGGTACTCGTACCGTAATAGGTCATTATCATATACTTATTGTACTTAGATCCGAGGAACCAGCCTCAGCCTAAAATGTGTTCATCGAAAAATAAGAGAGAGCAAATAATAAACCATAGACACGTACTAACAGTACTAATGTATAACAAAGTCATTACATATCCTTGTCCTGTCGTTGTCAATTGTCAAATACAACTTATCAGTTGTCATTGCTGCTGTCATACTATACATGTTTCACATCATATGTCATAATAATGTAATGTAATTTATTATAATTCGTAAAAGTATGAAATGGGTATGGTATAGAACAGAGTTCAAAAAACTTCTACAACCATAGCCATATTATATTTGATGTATTTTTGTTTGTTCGTCTATTGTAATTAAACGTAAATTACAAGAATTATTGCAATAATGGCTGGGAAACAGAAAAACATATTTACCAGGAGTAAACCTTTGATGAATATTTACAGTGGAGTCGATTATGAAGGAAAGGAGGTAAGTCTGAGTTTTAACAATATGTCTGGTTAGTTAGATTTCAGTTACACTATGTGTATAATTTATTATCAGGTAGAGGTTCGTGAAGATGCTGAGCAATTGGTAAAATGGCATGAAATATCGGACGCTCTGGTCGCAGCCGGTTATTACAGAGCTCAGCTGCAAGGCTTGTCGCCATTCGATAAAATTGTGGGTGGTCTCACTTGGTGTATTGAGTTATGTGATATTGATGTGGACATTAGTCTCTTATTTGAAGAAAACCTTACTATTGGAAAGAAAATGTATGTATCTTTTAAAAACATTATGACCATAACTGTAATATTTAGATTCACTTAATAATTAAGTAGTCCTTGTAAAATATATCCTTAATCATTGCAGAGCGTTAACAGAGAAAATAGTTAAAATTCTGCCAACTATGAAGTGTCCTTACACTATAGAACCTCATCAAATTCAAGGCTTAGATTTTATTAACATATATCCACTTATCCAGTGGTTGATCAAATATTCAAGTGAATTTAGAGAAGCTAAGGAAGATGAATTACGTAAATTTGCTGTCTTGCAGTATGAAAAGGACCACATATTTGAATCTGATCGGTTATATTTCCAACAAAAAGAAAAATTACTCAAGAACCTTAGCTTTGTTCAGGTATATATGGTACAATGTATACATATGTGTTTTCAATGTTGTTGATTGTTTCTCATCATGATTATTACTTTGCAGCAGTAATTATTAACCAGTATACTTTCCCAATAATATTAATTTCATTTAATGATGAATATCTAAAGTATTTTCAGTTTTTGAACCCATACATAATCACACTTACCAATCAATAGTTTACAATAACTATTCTTTTAGAATTTGTATAAGCCCTGTAGAGTAAGAAAAAGAAAAGGTGGTCTCCCAGCAAATGAATTGGAACAAGTGAATGCAGTTCTTTCTGAATATGATCAAAGGATGCTCATGCATATTTCGAACAATTCAGATGAAGCCAAAAAAGATGAAGGCCTGGATTTCTTAGTAAGTTTTTCTCTATATGAATATACAAATGAAGTTTTTTCTTTGATATCGAAGTAAATACAGAGGTCGTATGGTTGTTTGCAATTTACTGAAAACCCAAATTAGCATTTTTTAAATTACATATAGTCTGTTTGGGCTGTCTCAGTCAAGTAATTGAACAAATTATACAATTACAACACAATTTACACACACAAAATACAATTGAATTTACTACTGAAGGCTAGATAACAATACACATATTTTATGATGTAATTAATATACATATGAAGACCTGCAGTTGGGTTCTTAAGATCCAATGATGTTACTTCAAAATTAATTTATTGTAGTTGCTGTACTAGTCGTGTAAAAAAATCATGTAATTGGTGTGTGATTTCACTTAAGAAAATGAGTTTCATTAGGTATCACAAAATAACCTAATTGGATTATTGGATGTATAGGATTTTAATTGAATTATTCAAATTGTACGTGGATAGTAAAGAATAAAAAAAAGACAACAAACAATAATGCCTATTTATTATGGAAATTAAATTATACATTAATTATAGTGAGGGGCATTTTTGAAGGAATGACTTACACAGTTTATCAAATATCAAATTGTCTGTTTTATGATTATGAAAATCTATGGTTCAGCACCATATTGAAGGATAATGGTGGAGATCCTCTTATGAGTTTGAAAAGATCCATTCCTTATTTGGATATTTTATTGGATGATTGAAATCACCCTCAGCTAGATTACATTGTGTTTTATTATTTTTATTGTGATTGTAATGAATGCCTTTTTTTCAGTACGATTATGAAAAGGCTTTAGCTGATCCATCAGAAATCACCATTGAAGTAAGTTGGCTTGTTTAAACACTAAAAAGGCAATAACAGCTTGAAAATCCATTCTTGAAAATTCTTTGACTACAAATGAGTATATGTTGCTTATTTTGATACAATGTAAACCCTTTATAAACACTCAAGACATATTTTTTAGGTACTTAATGATACTTTGTACCTTTCCATCTCATATCACAGATGTAACACAATTGAACAAGAAGGCAAGCAGTGCTGAAAGTATATATTGCATGTTTTTAGTTAAGTCAGCATTGTTTCACTTCATATTAGGTGTTGAAGAAATTCTAAAGAATATTGACATAGAAATTTCCCTTGTTAGATACAAGTCACGTAAGTAACTTAGAGCAGAAGACCGATACGGAAAATGGGCTCAAATGGGATCCATTTTTACGTAAAAACAATAACTGTTGTTTTTACGAATTGGCTGAGTGTATAGGGTGTATTATATAAGCTCTCTAGCTAATCAATTATTTATTTTTGCATAAGACTACAATATTTGAAACACAACATGAAGGGGATGAAAATGGTGCAAACACAAAACTACATTATGCTGTTTTACAATCGGAAATTACTGGAGATTTGCCCAAAGAAATAGAGGAGGGTGAGAAGATAAAGTATTCTGAAGATATTGATCGGCTGACAAAAAAAATTAATGCAATGGAAGATGAAATAGACCATGTCAGGAATGAACATGAGACAAGAATGCGTAATGTTAAAGAACAACATAGTATTATTATAGGCCAGATGCAAAAAATAACACAAAAGCTAATGAAGTCAGATGATTATAGGTGAATTACCATTGTTCTATTAATATGTGTTGGCATTGTAACGTTTTGTGTTATATAAGTTTGTAATATGCAGCAATGGTGCAGAGGTGTCCTTACAAACTCCTACAACTGAAGTTAGAACCTCAATTATATTGTGGTCTTAGGTTACTTTGTGCTTTATAATTTTTTTTTCAGTGATAAAAGCGTAAAAGATTTTTTTAAATCACTTAAAGGACTGGCCAGAGAAAGAAGTGAACAGTTAAAGATCATACAACATAGGGAAATTGAACACAACAAATTACTTGATGACCTAAAGTAAGTAAACACTGATTTAATGCTGTTTATTTATAAATATATAAAGGGTCAGCATAATTTTCGGTTTTTTATCACTTTTGTTTAAACATATAATAAATCGAACACCTAACCTTGGGAGTCCTTGATTACAAAATAATAAGTCTTCAGTGTAAATACAAAACTGTAGATTTTGTTATTTTCAAGATGTTTCTGTACAAAGAGCTCGGAAGCAGGTCGCTGGGCGTAGGTGTGTCTAGGTGATTCCCAGCGGAGCTGCGTCTGCCCGTGCTATACTGCCACGCAAATTCGTGTCCCATTTCATTGTACTTTTTAACTTTTTTTTTAAATGGGGTCAACTCCACACGGCTGTCTGATTCCAAATTAGGCAATTAAAGCCTGTGTTATGGTGAGTGGCAAGCTGATAAACATATATACTGCACATCTTTTGACTGCCTGCTAGGTTTTTAGTTACTAAACTAGTATATTGCTGTTTTATTGAATCACTGAAATGACTATTGATGTAAGGAATTTAACATTTCAGACAAGCCAAAGCTTCTGAAATAGAGATCGAGGAGCAGCCACTCACGCCGGCAGAGTTAAAGGAGTTCCAAGAGAGAGAAACTAAACTGAAGAATTACTTGAGCGGCGTGAAGTTGGAATTAGGTCATTTGAATCGCCAAATGATGAGGTACTCGATTGCTATTGACGAGGTACCGGGCACGGCCGAACTACTACAATACGAGAAAAGATTTGTAGAGCTGTATAATCAAGGTAACTGGTTCATTATTGTTTTGTATGTAATTACTATCAACCTATACATATGACAATACTTTAGCACAACGGTGACTACACTGTGTACTGTGTACATAGTAGATATTTTTAAAAACAAAAACGATCTTTATTTACGCAGTAGAATCCAACAATCCTGTCTTTTAGTATTTATACCTGCTTGGGCTCGCTTAACGTGGAGACGACTTAACCAACGTGAGTACGGTTCTCACAGACGTTGCGGTAAGGTTCACTTAACATTTATTTTATGTCGCTCGTGATATTTCAATAAATCGATTTCATGTTTCAAGTGATTAGGTACATGCTGCACTGCTTCATTGCTTTTCGATTTCATACGAATACATTAGTAAGTCCTATGTAATGGACGTGTACAAAATACGAGTACCTACGTGCAATTGGGCCACGCGGTAATACAGACGCCATTTTATATCATTGATTACCTACATTATAAATATTTGTACAATTTAATATCCGCTCTACGAGAGGGATGAATGTAGATAAAGCGCGGCAGTTTTGCAAGGACGGAGATATTTGTCACTCGCTGCTTTCTGCCCACCCCGTTAGGGACCTGGCGTAACGATATGTATGTATGTAATATCCGTTCTATATATTTATTATGTCCTTTTCAGTCGCATCGAAACATAAAGAAACTAAGCAGTATTATATTTTCTACAACACACTCTATGAAGTTAAACTTTATACCTCTAAAGAATTGAGCCTACTTAATTCTATACTAGACAACTACGACGAGTAAGTACCATAATTTAATGCTCTTGTATTTTTATTTGAACCCTATTATTATTGCTCATGATAACACACTCGATTTTTGATTAATTTGGGGGTGCCTGCCAAGATTCACGAAACAGTCTCCGCTGGTCTGCCACATTTAACATTGTAACTATATGAGCTTTTGCATCGTTCTAAACAGTTTCGACTTGACTTAGGAACCATGGAAAATATGTTACGCTCGGTCATTTTATATTTCATGAAAAGCGTGGCCGTAGGACACACCGAGACATGCAATGTCTCTCACTGGCTCACTCGGACCTCAGCAATAACTAGCAGTATGACAATGATAACAATTGTTCAATTTAATTATCATTTACGATCTTCCTTATAGAGTTATGTCTTCTGCGAGAAAAAGAGAAGAATTCATGAATCAGTTTGAGTCGATAGTCGATTGGGTGAACCAGACGGTGAAGAAAGTGGAATTGAAGTTTAACCAGGAGAAGGAGCGCAAGGCCGGCCTGCACGCGGAGCACTCTCGCCTCTTGGACGTGCAGCGGCAGTATGCAGCTGCACTCAACAAGTTAGCCGGAGAAAGACAAAAAAGAAACCCTTATGATTAGAGACTTTATTCGAATATGCTTTTTGAAACGGTTACGTTGAAATTGTAACAATTATATCTTGCATAATTTTCATCGTTTCATATCAATATAATATTGTTGAAATGTCATTACCGAATTGCTTAACATACATAAAAAACTGCAGCGTAAATATTCAATACATTCCTTTCAATATGCAATAATAAAGGCTAAGTTATAGGTATAGTATATAGTAAACATGTAGTAAAACGTCACAAGTTTGACTCAAGCTTATTTCAGATAATATTTACAAAATGTATTCATAGAAGTGAACTTGGCATCCATCCTACCTGATGTAAATAGTAAGACTGAACGTTTTTTGTACGACTTGGTTATGCACTTTTATATTAATAAAAACAAGATTTAATGTAAACGTAATAGTTTATTTCGAAACCCTGTTTATACAATAGTGTAAATATAAATTTAAGAATAAAACACTGATAATACGTTGAATAGCTTCAATGGACTATATAACAACGCCATTCGATCTTATCGTACGCGAACACTATGTCGAATCGAAACAGCAATCGTAACGAGTCGCACATAACAATAATTAGGTCTATTATCTATATTATTTCGTATATATTAGTCCATATCACTGCGTCAATAGCGCGGTTCGTTAGTGACTTTTGTGGCCGTGAGCGTGGGAATTGGTGCGGCTCTTCTTGTACATGGTAAAGGATATCAGCTCGCGATTGGCGTTGGTCATGGTCATAGCGTGAGACACCACGTCGTACCCGAGCAGCCCGTGCACGCGGTTCACCACCACCAGCGTTAAACCTTTCTGCGTCACTCGAACCGTTCGTTCTTGATCTGAAGAACTCGCAATAATCATACCGAAGGATGAATTAAGCTCCTGAGAACATAATTGGGATTCATAACTTGTTAACTATAAATATTACAGAAACATCCTAACGAACGGGGACAGAACACTGCACGTAACGTTAGTCAGGTTAGCAACGTCTTTGTGATTTCATTCATTACATGCCGTTCCCGCAGTTTCGCCCGCGTGGAAATCAATCATTTCCCCTTTTTTGCAACATTTGTCATTGCTGCTCCACTCCTCTTAGTCATAGCGTGATGTTACATAATAAATGGACTATTCCTTCCTCAATACATGGACTATTATGGACCTTCCTCAATAAATGGACTATTCAAAACAAATAATTTTTCAATTCGAACCAGTAGTTCCTGAGATTAGTGCGTTCAACCAAACAAACTCTTCAGCTTTATAATATTAGTATAGATCCGTCTTCACCGAGAGTAATTAAATTCATTTCGTACAAAGAGGTTCGAATGGCAATCGAACCAGCGACCATTTGCAGTGGCGCATACATTACCCCGGCTCTCGTCTTGAAGAAAAGTAACATTCCGTGCACATTAACAAATTTGGATTTGTGGCCATAATTTATATTAGTCACTGAAAGTCAGGTGGCAAAAAAATATTTTCCTTTTTACAAATAAAAAAATCACCTTCATATTAGGATAGAAATTAGATATTTGGGTATGTACTTTCGGTATGTATTTATGTATGTACCTTCACATTAAGTGCATTGCTGATGTCTGCTTCGAAACCTCAACATTAGATATAGATCATACAGACGTACGAGTTATTTGATATAAAGTAGATCACTTTGGTAGTGACATTTATAGAGACGTTTCAAAAATATTGAAGCAATTATAAGACTAGACAATTTTATAATTGAGTAGATTCGCGGTTCCAATGGGCTTTCGTTATAAATAACACTTGGGTACTTATTAAAAAAAATCAAATATAAAATATTCGACTAAAAAGAGAATATTTAAATAATATTCGTGCTCTTATCAATTAAGGATAATTGTACCAAAATATATCCAGCAATTTTCAAGACTAATGTTTTGTTACGGAAGCAAGAGAATAAAAAAAAATATAACGGAAAATACTCTTTGAAAATCACTGCGAAAAAAGCAATGGGTTTGGTACAATATGTCATCATAATTATACCTACTTATCTTATTCCATTCTCTA
>DWGJ01003405.1:0-13437 GCA_018246895.1 Aspitha aspitha aspitha | reverse complement strand
ATACTACAAGTGCGGCCCGCCTTTAGTTTATTTTGCCACTGAGTGGCCCTTGCCTGCTAAAAGGTTGCCGACCGCTGCTATAAGTGATCTCTTCCAGCTTACCCAGTTCATAAGTGAAGGAAAATATATGTATACACTAAGGAGGATATGAATGCATTTTTTTTTATTTAAAAATAAATCTGGCTATAATAAAACCCGCTTGTAAGATGTTTCATTTCAGCGCAGATAACTGAATCATTTTTTTGCCAGTGGCTGTACACTTATTGATATTGCTGTCATATTTTTTATCAAAGTAATATTGTTAGACAGTATATATCTAATGCATGTATACATAATGCATGTTAATGCTGATACAAGCAGATTTCGAGGGACACCTCCACTTTCTTGACCAAATAAGTCAGATACTGGCGAGTAAGAACATGAGTAAAGTAATGAATGCACAAAAAGCACATCAATTGAAACGATGGAGATTTGGCTCCACCTCTGCGTACAGATCTGACGTATGTAAAGTTTTATACGTGCTTAGTTGACATACTACAAATATAAGCCGTCATTGTCTCAAGAGAAGCAGAACAGTCATATTAATAAACAATAAAGCTTATCGATACTACGTGATGGATCCATCTTTTTATCGATGACGCTCGCGTAATAGCTCGGTTACGCAAAATAAATCGTAAATGCCCTGTGTCCTTATTTCCGACGAGCAGACAAAACAAATTTGTACTGTCTGGTATTGATGCGATCTAATCACGAAACTCTAACTGAAATAAACTTATGCCTTGTTATAATAATTGTAGCACAATTGTTGTCATCTATAATCGAGGACAAACATGCCGCGACACTGTTCACTTTCGAATGTTTCAAAGTATATTTAATACTCGGAACAATCTTATTTAAAACGTCTACGCCTAGAGATTTCATTTGTGACATTATAATGTAGATACATATTCTCATTATAGTCTAAATTAATAATGTTTATAAACATAGTCTAAACGCTAATATGGAGTACTTGTATGCAAATGAATATTTTTCTTAAGTTCTTTTTCCATTTTTAATTTTGGTCCTGCGGAAAAATGAGTAACAGAACAATGATGAAAACGACTAGAGTTAGAAAAGGTAGAGCTAGGGTTGGTTGTATATTTCTACTAGAGATATCTTAAAGAAGGCAGACTAAGTGCATCTTTAGTAAATGAGTTATTTCACCGCTTTGATGAACATAAACGAGAACATTAGTCTCTTAGTTTAGACTATGTATTCTAGGAAAAATAACTTAAACACAATATTCATTTGTATACAACTACTCCATATTAGCGACTAGACTATGTTTATAATCTTTATTAATTTCGACTATAATGAGAATACGTATCTACGTTACCTGCTACACCTACTCTACAGTAATATGCCTATTTACTGGTGTGTGGCATTCGATATACATCAATCTGTGGCTACGACAGCTCATAATTTATTGCCCTCGATCTATGAGTTGCAATTACAATCACCAGATAAACAGCCCTCTATTTATTTCTGTACCCAACGTGGAGGACATTATAAATATCCCCGTTGAGGCTAATTATTGCAAATTACGTTACACAAATTACGTACGTAAGCAAGAGAAAACCCGTTTTATATATTCAACTAATAAATTACTATGAATATGTACATATGTATATTTTCTTTGTCACTTAATATCCAATTCATATCTAACTCACATATTATAATCTAATTTCTCAATTTTAGAACAGTCTTAAATGTAAAATACAAACATTTGTGTAATAGAAAGTTCAAAACCAAAGATTAATTCATATCAAAACCAAAGATAATAATTATAGAATGGATAGAATCAAAACGAAAATGTATCTAAATATGACAAGTTTTGAATCTCAAACGTTAGAATAGAGTTCTTAGAGTACAGCCTTTTGCACTTCATTCCATAATCCAATAATGTTATTGGCGCTGCCAAAGGAAAACTTCGATAAAAACTGGCGCACTGCTAAGGTAATTGCGAACTATCTACGTCTCCATCTACATACAGGTCTAGAAAAATACAATACAGTACAAAATTATTTAAAAACAAAAAGAACACTAAATTCTAAAATTTGTTCGGAAGATAATGGAATTTATAAAACTGTTAGCTGATTATTATTTATTATTCTTTATGGCTATTTTCCTTTCACTAACATCCTTAAAATGGATCTGAATTATTTTGAACATACAACGTTCCTTAGCTGCACATAAATAAATGAACCAGTAGCAGTAGTGGTGACAATAAATAAGAAGGTAAAAGAGAATTCTTTAATCTCAAGACGATTAGTTAATTTACTTACTTGGTTTGTGAAATAAACGCAAGATAAGCTTTCTTAAATATCGAAAAGAGTCACGGAGTATTTACTTGATGTTATTAAATTATAGTAGGCTTCTAATTGTCCAAGTTTCATTCGGTTCTTCTGTCCACGTGATAGCAATGAAATTTTAGTATTACTCGTGTCTCATAAAAATCACATTTTAAAATGTACAGTTAATTATTTCCTAATCGCCAGTTACATATTTACATAAGTGAAATTCATGTTAATAAGTCTGGTCTAGTACAGTCAAGGCATAGATCAAGTTAATACTTGTATAATGATAATAGAAAAATACTACTGACAGGCATATTAAAATCCATCAGTCTATACATATATCAGCTAGCTGTCGATTGTCATTACCATTGAACAAAATCTACGCGAAATCAGCTCGTCGTTAGTAAATATTTTATTGGAGGATAAATAACTAAACAAATATAGAGTAGTGAATGTAGTGTTCACTGGACGTTATTAATTAAATGAGGGGCGAGTCCGTACTCGCATGATTAATTCAGTTAGCCTTTGATTCAAGGTCGCTCGAAGCAAACGTGGACATGTAGCCAAGTGAGCTTTATCTCTATAATTTATAACAAAATCAGCTTTCTGTGTTTATGTCTATGTATTATTTATCTAACCTAAAAAGCCATGATACATTTCTAATTCACAGCGGGGTGCATATGTAACAAACTTTTAGACACTATGTTTGCTGAAGCCTGTTATATATAATCACTTAAAAATGTTATGTAACATATATGTACATATGTATATGTTCAACGTGGGTCACATAGTGTTGTATGAAACAATCGATCAGGTTCTTTTAGTGCATTTCCTTTTAGATATAAAAATCTATTTTATAATAAATGCATTTGTGGATTGACTATAGGTATTGTAGTATGCTGTTTTTCAGTAATATTTCATTTGTAATCTATGGATCCTATTAAGAACTAGTAAATATAAACCGCACAAAAGCAACGGCGGGAAAGAAGTAACATAGATATTAGATAAAATTTCATCAATGAAAACATTGAAAATCCAAACAATAACAAAACATACAAAATTATGAGTAATAAGGTATTCATAATTAATTGACAGGTCGCCTTTGTAAGTACCTACGGAAAAGTTTTAAATTTTATTTTGTGGCAAACCTGTCTTTGAAGCCAAGACTTAAGTGATCTTGATCTTGACTAAGGTACTTCTCAAGATCAAGTGTTCGTTCAAGACTCTCACTATGATATTTATTTGGTTAGATTATAATTTTTAAACAAAAGCTTTGTAAGAAAAATCTAGAAGACGAAAAAATGTTTTTGTTCCTTCCTTCTGGTCCAACGTAGTCATTATATGTATATCACTTTTATGAAAAGAAGACTGTAGTATTCTACGCATCTTTTTTAAATCTCTCGTACTACCACGTAATACTTGGTGAACAAAATTTTAAGCAAAATTTTAGAGTTGAACAAAGTAAGACGTGTCCACATATCTAAGTAATTATTCATAATTGGCTAAGAATGTTTGCTTAGCCCTGTGTAACAAACTTTCGAACAAACTTTTCCATCAAGCAACGTAAGAAGATAAATAGCGCGGGAAATATGACGATAATTGCTACGAGCATGTACGATGCTACGCCGTAGACTTCCCATTCGTAGATGGTCATTGGACTGTGTTCGCTTTGTTTTGTAAAACAATTCCTTCATGATTTTACCTATTTATGTATAAAAATTTGGTTCTTTACATTCTTAATACATCACAGCTAAATAAAAATTTTAAAAATGCAATTTCTGCTTCTACGAGTACAAGCAAGCTTATGGTAAGTGCTCTCTATATTAATAATTGTGACTTTCTTGTTTATTAATGTTATATATTTGTTTATTACTATTAAGTTAGGTATTATTTAAAAAAAAATGTTTTTTAATATACTCTTACAGTACATCCGGACAAACACCATTCTTTAATTTGTATCACCTGGTACATACTTTTATAATCTTCTCGTTTAATTTCTTATCAAGCACCCCTGAAAGGTGTTTACAACGTAGAATTTGACATACTATGTGCCTGCTTTTCAAGGTCCTGTGCTGCCGGCCTTCACTTAACCTTAGGGTAGGTGAAAACTGAACAACCTCTTTTATTTCAGCCAAATAAACCAAAACAATCTTACCGTTTTGACAGCCGCCGAAGAAATGCAACGCAGCATTAACAGCACAACCTCACATGACACAACAGTATCTTTTATTTTGTCGGTTCACACGTAACGTCCCGATGAATCTGCAATAATAGCGGATTGTAATCGCTGAGTCATTGAACGTTGTTCCCGAATCGTCGGACGATGTTTGTTACACGCGTTTTGTTATGTTTCAGGCAGTGGCGATCGGCGGCAGCTGTCATCGGTGTGCGGAGTCGCGCGGCGCGTTCGGTTCGGCGGCGGTGACTGAGCCGGGCGGCGCGCGCCCGCGGGACCGGTCGATATACGCGGCAGAATAAACACGCCGTACCAGGACTGGAGTAACAGCCGATGTTGCCAGCCTCGCACCCCCGCTGCCCGCGCCCTTGGTGTTGCCGTTTCGGATGTTTGCCGCGGTTTTTATCCCGAGCGTTCGCATCTCGCTGCCTCCGCTCGGAAATTCTTATGCGATGTCTACCCCGCACTCGTATAAGCGTTATTATGATATACGACAGTAACAAATTTCCTCCATTTAGGTTACATGTCTATTTAATTGTAATGGTTTCTGTTAGCATTTAATTTTCAGATTTTTTCATCAGAAAAACGATAAAATTACTTGCAATTTCAACCGACTGTAGCTTCTAAGAAAGCACACGTATAATTTACATTTAACCGTCACTTATCTACGTTTCGTACAGCGTGTTTTCCATAATAAAGCTATCTGTAGTCCGCTGGGATCATCCTACAGTTTTTTCTCCTAACTTTATCGATATCTGACTAGTTATCGCTACGTTTTGTGTAAATTAGTAATTAGGTAATATGTATAAACTTTATATTAGTAAAAATGTAGATACTTTATAAAAGACCAGACTTATGAAAATTAATTTCCATATATACATATAATAACGCAAAACATTTTGCATAATTAGTACTAATATTAATTCATTATCATTTCTTATGCCATTTCGTAAGATTTTATTATTTTATGAGCGTTTGAAAATAGAGATTTGTAATAACAATACTAATTTAATCGAAATTATAAATTTTGCGAATACTACTAGGCAATGGTAATAATATTAATGTCATGCTTCCCACGTTCATACTTCCCACCTTTCTTCCAACATGCGAAAAAATAATGCGAATAAATAAATTCATAACTGCGTATCTACGACATCACGTTACATTACATACAGCAATAATTGTTATTAATGATTTCGTGCTCAATAAAAGACGCTGTCGAAAACATATGGGATAAAATGTAATTATGTATCTTGAACGTCTCAACCCAGATATGTTAATATAAATAATGAAATGAAGAAGAATGATGAATGTAGATGAAGCACGACAGGTTTGTAAGGATAGAGATATTTGGCACACGCTGCTTTCTGCCTACCCCGTTAGGGACCTGGCGTGACGATATGTATGTACTCGTATATAAATAATCAAATATTTGTGTCAACCTTGCTATTCTTCTTATTTCACGAGATTCGATATGAGCCATATTTCTGTAGTATAAACATCTTTAACTGAATTAATATTGTGAATGCAAAGTAGCCAATCACATCTATAATTTTCGTATGCTTTCATACCATACCATACTAAGCAGCTATAACAGGAACATCAGTCTTCTATCATCAGTCTTCTATTAGTCATAACGTGATGTTATATAGCCTTCCTCAATACTGGACTCAACACAAAAATATTTTTTCAATTCGACCCAGTAGTTCCTGAGATTAGCGCGTTCAACAAAACAAACTCTTCAGCTTTATAATATTAATACAAATAGTATAGATTTTAATTAGGCAGACCACATGACAACAAAAGATAATACGCGTAACGATTCCATTTGGTAGGTTTCAGGATTGCGAATGAGAGAAAATACATATCAGAATAAATCTATTTCCCAAGAAAGATCCATTGCTTTTATTCTCTGTTACAGTAGTGTACTTAAATCCGAAGAATGTGTGTTACATGTTACATATTTTTAGAACCGGTTATAAAACTCTACATAATAAAAGCTGAAAATCTCATTTTGAGAGAATTTCATATCTTTCGGTCATTGAAGAACTTTGTGCATGCAAGTACTTTATTTTTTAAAGGTTGTCATAATCAACTGCCCTCTCTAACGGAATCTTCAATCCAGTCTGAAAAGATCTATGTATAATTGGTGGGTATTTCATATATTTCGGATGCCTAAAACATTTTTTGTGTTTAATAATTTTAATATAAGTCGTCTCATAATACGGAAATTGATTACCGGGCAATCATTGCAATATATATGTACGAGTACATATGTAGAAGATACCGTTTGGACTAAACATTGTATATGCTCGTATGTACCTATGTATGTATATAAACTATTACCTATTTACTTATTTATATAATTTGTTTATTTGTTGTTATTGTTATAATTTTATGGTTTATTATTACTTTATTATTGGTTTACGCTTAGAATCTTTAATAAAGACATTTATGTTTCCAAAAAATTTCATAACTTAACTAACTTGTGCTCATATAAAAATGTTCATCATAAAAATAAAGTGTTGCTTTTAATATGTATACCTACATTCTTTTATGTTGTTGAATCGTACTCAATTAGGATTTGTGACGTCCTAGGATATGAACAGAAACACATTGTTTTGTTGTAGGTATATCAAATCAAATAGCATTATTTATTCAAATACATTTACGCAACTCGTTTAATAGACGCCCTGGTGATTTGAACGTTGTTGATATGTTGACAATACTGACATGTTAATTGGCGGTTTGTTTGTTTTTGTTCCACTCAGGCTTGAACATGAACAATTCTCGTAAAGAGGCAAAAAATGGAATCGGATATAATTTGTTATCGTTTGTTCACAATTATGTACTTCTTAACTCGTTTCGACTTACGACTTCCGAGTAGGTACGACAAATTATTCACAAAATTATTCACGGATCACTTATAACGTCTCCATCTATGCTTGAAAATAGACGTACGAGAATCTATTAAAAGATGCTGTGAATTGCGCAACCACTTTACATAACATTAATGTATATTGTTTGTTATGTAAGTTTTTAAGTACCTACAAGTATGTAAACGGGACCTATTTATCACTCTTGTTTCTTGGTCTTTCATGCGATATTACTACTATACAATAATAACATACGCCAATGACCGCCAATTAAATTGAACATTACTCCATACATAAATTTCTAAATACACAATCACCAGACGCAGATAATCAACAGACACGGAACGAATACAAAATATGTATCATTAAATAAACATTTAATGAGATTTAGAGACACAACAGCCGATTTAGCAGTCAAATTCAGTTAACACTGCACCAAGGCGCCAGTCAACATTAAGTTTTGTAGATTTTGTGCGTATTTTCGCGTTGAGCACATGAGCACACATCGACCATAGCTCCTAGTATACTCTTATATCTTACTGTTAATTTATTTAGTGAGTAAAGTTAGCTTTAAAGTTTATGAGCGCTTTCATATAATGGCTCTTATCCCTCTAATGTAATATAATATGCGTCTGGGATGGAAAGTGTTACTTCGTTGGATACATATATCCTTACATATAAACATGTATGATATAAATATGTATATCTATATAATACACTTACTTTACACATCCATAAATTTAAGGTATAATAAAAAAATTAATATGATCAAAACTGAAACTTGATTTGTATAGGTATAGCAGTTACCTAGTGCTATTGATACAAATTCCCATTTTTTAATCTTATTTATTTTAGATTTTCTTAACTTATTTTTATTTATTTATAGTTCTGCGTATACTGTCTGCGTAATAGGTTATACATACGTTATCAAAAAACAACGAAGAAAAACAAATTAATACCAATAAAGTCCATAATTAATTCAACAACCTTATGATTTTATTTTAATGTAACAAAAGTAAAATACCTGTCGGCAGTGTAAATGCATGTTGTAAATCTGCAAGAGAGTATTAAGAAACCAGGTCGGTAAAGCGCGAATACACTGAACAGAGATACAACAGCTATTATTTATTTATTTTTTATATCAGATAACAATTCTCAAGTTGACGAAGCATATTAATTTTTCCCTTCAAATAAATAAATCCAGCTAAATAAAACTTGCTAGAAAACGGGCTATTGAAGAATATAGCGAAAATAAAAATTCATAATGATTAAAAATGCTTGGTGATTATAAAACAATAAGTTATATATACCTGTATGTACCTACATACATATATCAGTAATGAAACTTAAAAGTTTTGTCATATTTGTTTTCTTATCACGACATAGCGATTGCAGATTATTATTTATAAATCAGTATAAAATTTAAGTAAAATATCCATAGTAAATGAATCTAATAGTGATAATTTTGAAACCCAAAACAACAGTGTAAAATTATGACGAATTTTCGTTACTCATTTCTACCAGAAAACGTTCCTGTAATCTCAACTATGTACAAACGCTCCGACCGGAACTGTAGGTACATTTTATAAAATACTGCATTACTACAGTATCCGGTTTCAACTGCAGTGATGTAGGAAACTTGTAAGGTGCAACTTCAGATAATTTGACGAGTAGATAATAATTTATCACTATAAAACTTGTCACAAATGACCAGCTAACAAAATCATTATTTAATGAAGTCTGCAAACAAATTCAAGTTATTAACTTGTCGTGAGTACCAACTACCAAGAAGTCAAATGGTAAGCAGAAGCGAATGATTGTAAAAAACTTTTTACTTTTGTTGTACTACATGAGACTACATTGAGCCCACAATTATGGTTCAAACGTAACTCATAATTTAGTAAGCCCACGCCCATTGCTACACAGTTGTGTCCACGCGATTCAAATTTGGGGCTCATTACATAACCTTATTAACATATGTACATATAATTTGGTTGAAATAGAAAGCAAAAGAATTTTAGTACATTTTGTTAGATTTTGTATTTACAATACACAACACAATAGTACAGTTTAATTAGTTCTTCTCTTTACGACTTTGAAACATTTATCCATGAACTCTCATTTGCCTACGAGCTTATATTAAATATTTCATTCTATCTATATACATAGTTACGTAATGTGATGATTACCCTGAAAGTAATAATCTAATTTTATTAGCACGATAGTTTCAGTTAAATTAAATTTCTTTAAAAATAGGAAAAGTAATTAATATTAGGTACCTACTTAATCGAAACGGTACCACACAACTGTTTGAATTTATAAATTTATCGCAATATTATTTACAGTAAACACACTCACCTCCTCCTTGTAATGATTATAACATGCAAATACAAACAGGCAGTTATAATGGAATTTATTTACTCAGAAACAACTGTCAATAAATTCTCCACGCTGTGATTTCATTTCGTCTAATTAATAGACAATTTATACAATGTGTTAATCGGATAACAGGCAGTGTTTACATTTGTGACGGCTTTTTACAAAACAAACACGACGCAAATGTGCGCCGCCCTTCGTTAAATACAATAGCAAGCCAAGAATGAAATCATCTGAAATGAATAGGGTTGGCTATCAAAACGTCGTGCTGTTACATGCCTTTGTACCGAAAAGGAAATCCATGAAGATTTAACAACAAGTGGCCTTCGGGACAAACTACTCTTTACAGTTACATCGTCGTTATCCTTTTTGAGCAGCATAGCAACTTCCATTTTGTTGTTATTACTGAAACTTCCTTTATTTCCTATCATAAATCTATGCCTAATAAAGATGTTCGTGAACGGTGCGTGTCTACGTGACATCTCGTGTCGGCCAATGAAAGATAACGTGACGACCGGCTATAGGTAACGAATGACAAGGTCGACGGAAACGGCCGTTAACCGTCACAATCAATATATTATAATACGATACCGAAATAATTAACTCACAATCCATAGAGCTTAAATTATTACGAGCCATGTTAATCCACCACCACATCGGTAGTACAGAATACGTATTCGTTAAAGTTATAAATGGCATTTGACCTCCTTTCATTTGCTTAACCGATTTTAATAAAAATGGGTTATATTATTTACCTTCCGCATTAATACGCAAGCGACTTTATACTGTTTTCCCGCGCTCCGTTACATAGTTCCCATGGGGTAACTCACAATGTAAAGCTGTCAACGCGAGTGAAGCCGCCAGTAATGGTGTGGGCGCAGGACCCTCGCAACTTACAATGTATATTTTAGAAATATGAAAAGGGGACATAAATTATTAGGAGCAGCTACGGCGAAATATATACGATACGTTTTGTCTATATTTACAGTCTGTATGCGTAAACATGGTATAATAATTTACGTAGAACATAATATTAGAAAATGTAAATGTTTTTTTAATTATAATAAATCTTATTCAAGTGCCAGATTTTGTTGATTGCATTAGTTTTAGTTATACATACAATAGGTATTTTCTACATTATTTTAAACCACGCACATCATAATGCGGATAAAGATAATATCCATGTGAAGGCATAATTGCCTGATATAGAATACAATGTGGCGTAGCAGATCTATCGATACATTAAATTGTATTCTTGTATATTATGGAACTACATATCTTTTAAGATTTTCACGGAACTGAATAGTTACAAAAACTCATATGTTAATTTCTAAAAGTATCCTCTAACATTACGTTGGGATTAAGTAGCTAAACGAAGGCTTTATTCTGACACGCAATTTCCCAAAAACCATAATAGGTTATGGGCGAATGAATCTGTATAGGAGCGCACTTGGGGTTACAAAGACGGCTCTTCTCGACAGCTGACACGTGTACAGATTCACTTATGACAAAACGTTTCATCTAAATTCTTTTTGGCCCCAAATAAGGAATTCTTTATCCTTTTTTATTATGATATACAAAAGATACAAAACTCAACAACAACTCAATAACAAAATGGGCATTAGTCTATTTCTTATTATTAATACCACAACTATCATATGCGACATTTTGAGTTATAAAACATATATTCTTAGTAACTTCGACGAAATTAAGCGTACTACGGATATTCTTTTAGAATTTTTATCAGCAATACTGTTCAAATTACTCTGCTAAGCTTTAGCGAATCTCCGCAAAGCCTACAGCTTATTTTACTACGATGTTCTTATACGGATTGGCAGATAAATTCGTGAATCCTACGTATGTGGAATGTCTTTATATGAACGTGATGGCGCCATTACAATTCACACAGTTATCAAATGAAAAAAATAGTAACAGCTGCTTAACCTACTTCCCAAAACACTGGCTTTCCCAACTGTCACCACCCTAATCGGAGTACAGTCCTTTGAATCCAGGGACATCCCTCCGACTTTTGGATATTATCTAGTAATCCTAGTTACAAGGTATATTGTTGTTGTACGTTTGTATGTATGTGAAGTGCTAATACCTGCTGTCAACACTTCAAACCAAAAAACACCCGCCGGCGCACCTATTTCTTTACTTACTATTGTAACTTAAAAACGGAATGGCAATAATATAATCCAACCATCCAAGTTCCAATCTACGTGGAGCATAGACTTTTCAAAATATTTGAACACCCGTTTAATATACATAGTTAAAGCTTATTCTGGGCACGTTAACAAACATATATCATTACATCATTCTTAGTAGTCAGTACTTATTTCAAGGCGGGGTCGCACTCATTATGGCATACTCCGTATCATGAACAAAATACTGAACTCTTAATAAGGTAATATATCAACTGAGTTTCCCTTTTTACCACTAATAAAGATGATATAAATTAACATGTTATTAAGACCACTAGTTACATTTTATTTTATGCATACTTACGAACCTAATTTATACTTTAATTGACCCTTATTTGAATAATGACTTTAGCTACTGTTATTCCATACTATACTCGGGAGCCTACAAATTTGAACCTCGTAAATAAAACAGACACTCGTTATCAAACATTTTATTATGTCATAAAAATGCAGATCAGATATTAAGTGATTAACAGAGGCTGGCCACATGCCTATCAATTTGCAACCACAAAGAACACCAAATGGTCTGTTACTGTCAGTTACTGACGCGTTAAGCTAAGCTTACTATTCGTGTTCCTATCTAGGAGATCTCAGTACCACTATTTCTTAAAACGTATTACTTAATCGATAAATTTTCTTCTTTTTTATATAAAGCACATCGATCCTGATAATTCTGTTATACTGCCTGTGGATACCTTAAGCTGGGTATAAACTGGATAAAACACTATATATCCGATATCAAACTGAACGTAAGAAGCAAAGGTAAGATAATATGCTAATATCCTAAATCTCTACCCGCAGAAAACAATCCCGGGATTTTTACATTTGGAACGTGTATGTGTCTCTTGAAATAGCGAAAATAAAAAATATTCATCGTTTGAATACCGCGAAATAAAATCATTTCATCAATGCAATGTGTTCTACACTGTATGCTTTACACTCAAATTTTATTTAAATGTATTTAAATGTACGGACTAATTGAATACATTTGGTGACCTTACTCAAAATTAGATATTAAATTGTAATTATTATTATTTACATGACGAATGCATGTAACTTAAATTCTTCAAATCAATTCCACATAAATCGCGTTTTCATTTGACGCGAATTTAGATTGTGCACAATATTTATTTTCATACATATATCACGTAAAACAAATCCTTATTGTATGTATAGTTCATGTAAACAAAATATACCGTGTATACAAACGTGTACAATCGCAAACCACACTCTTATGTTGACAATGTCGCAACAATGTAATCAAATATCCACTGTTTGATCTATGAGCTCGACCGCCACTAGAGCATTTCAATCAACTAATCGATACTTATTCAAGTAATACAATGTAGTGTAAATTCTTCCTTTGATAGTTAAGTGCCTTTGATGCGATATCTATTTTCATTTATTTCTATCATCTTCTAACAACTGGTGTAAGTTTATTAAGCTCCTTCTCTGTCTCTTTTCTGTTT
>DWGJ01003404.1:0-13439 GCA_018246895.1 Aspitha aspitha aspitha | reverse complement strand
TTTTTTACGACCACAATATTCGATCTCGCCGGATCCTCGATACCACCAGAAATAGCGACTATGATCATAGGCGTAACTCGATTTTGTGCAAGTTTAGTGGCGCCAATTTGTGTTGAGCGCAGCGGACGAAAAACTTTGCTTCTAGTGTCTACGGCATTTAGCTGTTTCAGTTTGGTAAGTGGATGTTTCAAAAATGGGAAAATACCGTTAATAAACCGAGCAACTGATACTATCTGCAAGGCTAGGTCGCTCCGGAAGACATTTTCTTAATTTAATGACAGCAAGTTTTAATAAACACTTCCGCCCTTCAAAGCATACGTTAAATCCAATCAATTGGGATCAGAGTGTTATTATGGAACAAATGATTTTGCTTTTCCAGGCGTTTTAAAGCTTTGTAACTTGGAGGTTCTTTTCTGAAATTGGGCAAAGCTGCACTTCAAAAGCACACTTTAGGTTCCTAACAGTCGAAAAATTCTTTGGCAAAAGTTCTGAGATCACACTCATATTGTTACACACATGTCCTAAGACAGATAATTCTGAGACAATATTTTTTAGCGCCGCAGATGTAGCAATAAAAGTAGCATGTAGTAGTTACATATGTAAACATTGCCACCATAGATATAAGACAATCTCAAAGACTTAAGCACTCGGATTAGATTATTCATGTATGCATTGTTAATCCTACTGATTTAACTGAAATACCTTTATCACTTAGTATAAAATTAAGAATAGTCGTTTTCGAAAGTGATAGGTAAGATATTTTTATAGATTTTCGTCCGCTACTGATATAACAAATACAAAAGCAACTTTGTATGTCTGTTGTTTTTACGACTATACTGTTAAGCCAATTATGATGTAATTAAATGTGAAGGATAAACGCTTTTTAACTAATATTCAACAGCTACTGACTTATCGTGGGAAATTGAAATTCTGTGTGACATATAAGAAAGGGCAATGAAAGTTTGTATGGAAGTCCTCTATATTCGAAGTTACAAATATAATCTTAACTACGTAGGATTGGTTAAGATTTTACCGCATAAACGATTAAAACCGATGGTCTGTACAGATAAAACAGTGGTTGTAGGAGTACTACTTTTCCGATTACATCACTGGTTAGTTCAGTAGATCACTTAGTTAAGTAGATTTGTTTAAGAGATGACGATGTATTCATAATTACAAACGTGCGAACTAAACCTTTATTACTACTTCTTTGATATGTCCTCAATGCTGAAAAGCACATGAAATTCTCTTGTTATTACTAACTAGCCGACTCCGCAAACGTTGTCTTGCCATACATATTATTCCCGTTTTTGCAACATTTTTCATTGCTGCTCCACTTCTATTAGTCATAGAGTGCTGTTATATAGCCTATATTGATCAGTGATAATGTAAAATTCAAATGATGAAATAATTGTTGAAATCGGTTTTGCAGTTTTTACGCCAATTTGTTATACACACATACAAAAATACAAATCTTTTCTATTTATAATATTAATATAGATAAGAAAATCCCCTGGAAAGTGTCTACTAGTTACGTTATATTTTATACTACAATAATGTTTACAAAATGATCTCACAAACACCAGTAGGTATGTCGAGAAAACTTCAAGAGCCTCGGTTATATATTAATGGTGTTTCAGGCGATTCTGGGCGTATATTTCTATCTAAATGAAATAGACAATTTATCTGTGGAAAATTTGAAATGGCTGCCTTTAGTCACATTGATTGTATTCTTCTTGTCGTATGACTTCGGTAAGTTTTATAGCTCAAGTTTCAAAGTTAATCTTAGCGGTTTGTATCACCAATGATGGTTCTAAAAGTTAGATATATGAACAATTTGCCCGGAGAAGTACCACCGCCACACCTATTTCTGCCGTAAAGCAGTTATTTCAACTGTGTTTCGGCCCGAAGGGTGTGGTTGCCGGTCCACTTGTATACCAGAGGCGACCATCTTAGTCCTCAGAAGTAGCAACGCATCTGTGTCCTACTTCTGATAGGGTAACTACTAGCACTTACTAACTGCACCTACTAATACACACTAACTGGGCTAATATCACTAACATTCTCATTCCTGCAGTCCTGTTACTAAAGAATACTCACCAACTAATTCTTATTAACACCTATACTAACTGAATCCACACTAACAGTCCCTACAGACCTGCTAGCAGTCGGTTACAGATGTCCATGGGTAGTACCGCTTGTGACTGCTGCCTGCTTGTTTGCTACTCTATTCCAATAAAAAAAAAGGTTTACATGATAATGAAAAAGTACTTCCCGATTTAGCATACATCAAACCTGTTATAGAGGTTTCACAATGCACATTGTTGATGTGATTACTTTTAAAATTCACACACTCTAACATACAGGGTGTTACAAATGTTCATGTTAGTTGGCCGCGGATGTCTCTTTGTTAGCACTCACATACGCCATTTGGTGTTTCTCGCGGATGTGGCGCAACATGTGGTCTTTCCGTTTGAACAGCTGCTTGCACACCGTGCACTCGATATACGTGTTCGTGTGTCTCGATTTGTAATGCCTTTGTAAATGGTCGCGGCGTTTGAACGACGCCTGGCATTCGCCGCAGATGTGTTTCTCGGGTACGATGTGCGCGGAGCCATGCAGCTCTAACTTCTGTAGGGTGTCTGTGGCGAACACGCACCTTTTGCACCGGTAACTGTTGTCAGGCGGATGGCAGTTCTTCATGTGACGCTTGAGCAGATCCTGCCGTTTACATTCCTTACTGCACACCGGGCATACTGTGGACTTCTCGAGCGAGTGCACGGTATGCAGGTGCCGCTTCATGTGATCCTGCCGCCGGAAGTGCGTGTTGCATATCGGACACGGTATGCGGTTCAGGCCGTGCATCTCGAAGTTGTGGTGCGTGAACTCGTTGGAATCGACGAAGTCCAGGCTGCACGTGCTGCAGTATATCGCGGGCCGGTCGCGCGCGACGACCGATATCTCGATATCGGAATCCGCGAACGCGGCGAGCGGGTTGCCCAGGTACCGTGGCCCCTCCGCGCCGTTGAAGACGGAGCTCGTCTTGTACACCTTGCCGTTAGCCGTCTCCATTTGCTTAGTTCGTTTCAACATATTGGAAAACTTTGAGCGGTTTCTTCACATTCTACATCATGTGTATATGAAATAGATAGTTTTGGTTTTTACTTTATCAATCTAACGCAACATATGAATTGGAATTGTCCATATCGCATCAACAAAGCTGACGCTGACGTTTGATGTATCTTTGACAGATCTATATACAGATAATAAATGCTAGTACACGTTCGGATATTACAATACTGGTAAGACTACCTAGATGCTTATTATCTTTTTGTTATATATTTTTTGTTGTGGAATGAACTATTTTTCGTGTGAGACAGGGTTTTCTATTGTATTATTTTATTGGTTAAAGATGTTATATGACATATATGTTAATTGATATTCTTACTGAGATTTTAAATCTAAGAGAACCGCCCTTTGCAAAACCATGCTTAAAACAGAAAGAATATCTTGGTGGATAAACTCTTAAAAGTTTATTCTGGTCTCTCTTTTTTGTGTGATTAGACTAAAATGAGTATAGTATAAGTATAGGTAATCATCTTCCCTCTCTTACTATTTGTTAGCTACTCGCACTCACAGGCGTGCCATTTCGTGATAACTTGACAGTTAGTTATGTCATCTACACTGCTTTTATTATATACTCGTTGTATTGCCCGCGTAGATTTAGAACCCGAGTGAATTTCTGGATAAAATGTAGGCTATATTTTACACTACATATAACCTCCTCTATCTTCCAGTAGTAGTAGTAAGTGAGATACACTCTACAATGAATTTATTACGTTCAAACGTCATAGCGTTATTAACGGCATCTATAACGCTTATTTGTTTAAAACGTGTTTTCCCATAGAAATGTGAATTTTTCCGCGAAAAAAGTACCCTAGATCACTGCTTCAGCCGTCTCCACACCTAAAACCACATCCATCCGCTGCTCTGTTGCGTCGCAAAAGGACAAACAAACAAACACGTTTTCCCATTTATAAGAGTAGTGTGGATTTTTTCATATACCAATAGTAAGCATTAATATTACTAAAAAATCAAGAATATCGTACTCTGGGTGTAACTATATAGTATGTAGTCTATCAGCTGTCTGACCAGCATAATACAGGCTCTGTCTGGCTTAGGATCAGATAGTTATATGAGGGAGACGGAAGGTACTTTTATTATTTGTATGCAAGCCATACTACGTTATGCAATGTCGTAAATATTATACATGTATACATATAAATATATATATATATATACATAACATAGATAGGGGATGTAAAAATAAAACAAGTGTGTAAAGATTTTAATATTGGACTAATATTTAGTAAAATACCATAATATTATAATAATAAAATTCATATAAAAAGTATTTCCGTTTAAATAATACCTATTGCTTTAGAAGGGTAGCGTGGGGTGTAATGGTAACTATTCGTATAGATCGCTAGATTGTTACATAAGGATTATTACTTATTGCGGCAAAAAAATATAATTTTACAATTTAGAAATCTTCCAATTGGCCAGGGAATATTAAATTTATCGGTTTGAATTCAACAGTACAAACAATTGATAGCTTAATTACAGGTATTCGTTTATATAATACAATTTAATTCTGGAAAATTGTGAGCAAATTGTATTGGTATAAAAAACTTAAAGAACGCTACACACAAAGAATTTTAGCTTTTATATAGTTCCAAATTAAAGCTAGAAAAACCACCCCTAAAGCCACACCACCCCAATAAAGCATGATAACACTAAGATAATACTATCAAGTAACAAAAAATAAACTTAACTCTTAAATAATAATAATGATAATTATAAAAATTAAAAACAAAACAAATCAAAAAAGAAAAACCTCAAACTACATAGTCAATGGGTCTACCAAAATTATTTACTTGTCAATAAATATAATATTATATAAGTTAAAAAAATTACTACCATATTTGAAAAAATCAACGAAAACAATTAAAAAATATTATTAATATTGCATACCGGTAAAGCTTCAATTTAGAAATATTATGAATCTACATTAAATTTACATCTATTGCCAGCTATGACATAACGAAGTGTTTACTTATTAAATATTCTTCATCACTATTATTATTGAAATGTCAAAATATTATATATAAATACATAAATAAATATTGGTAACTTTGAATTATCATATAGCGTTGAGTGATAAAAAAAATCTGTACATTATATATATTCGTCTGTGCGAAATAAACTGAGTAATAATTTATATAAAAAATAAACGTCGTCTGTACTAAAATAAGCTGAGTAACAATGGGTTTAAAAGAAAACAAAAAAAATCTAGAACGTACGTATAAAAATGAAATTTTTTCTCACGATGTACATAATGAGCATTATGTCATACGTTTTTCTTCAACTTTACACGACAATTCAAAGTTACACAAGAGAGTTATTATTGTACATTTAACCGCCAATGTGTGCTATAAATATGATCGAAAATTCTTAATCCGCTATATGCATGTGATTATTTCCACCAAAGGACCTAGTAGAGTATAAAAATAAAGAAAACAAAAAAAAATCGTCAAAAACACTAAACCGTTGTGACAAATCGCGTAAACAATAGCCAAATAATAACCGATTATCAAATTAATATTATCGATAAAATTAGAAAATAAAAATGTTATACAAAAAAACCGTAAAAAATAAATAAATAGGAATAACATCAAAAATACATCGAAACAAGCAGGAATCGTATACTATCTCTATAATTTAAAAAAATGGTTATATAAAAAATCAATTGCAATGTAGGTACAAGCAGACTGGTGTAATTCGAAGGACAATTAAAGCACTTGACAGAACACTTGAGCGTCTGTGGTCATCCTATGACAGATTGACAATAATGACAGCTTACGTCAAACATGTTCACCTAATTGCGGGGCCAAAGTGCTCATCACAAATGGCGCTAGCATACAGCTGTCAATAGCAAAAGTACCGTAATTCAAGCTTTTTGTTACATTAAATACTAAAGTGATAATTAAATAACAGCCTCTAATTTAAAAAAAAACAGGAATGCCTCGCAGGTGTGACTCTAGAATATTCTTTCAACAGTAGACACCGTTCCGGAAAGGTCCAGAATCCAGTAATCAACTGACGTCCTGAGTCAGTTTTTTGCCATAACAGTAGCAAAGGTTTTGGAGTAGGTACCCTCCATTGTCCGTCGAATTCCAGTCTGCGCAATGAGCCACACTTTCCGCGAAAGCTAAAATAGGAATTGCGCGGTTACCCGCCATGTCTTTTTGGTACGGCCTTCTTTGGGACGTTGTCTTTGGTCATCGGTCGGATGGAGAAAACGCAGCTCGAGTGGAACTTACAAAAAAAAGTAGGTACTGTGACAACACGCTTGGCTATTGGAAATATGGAGAGCTTCCAAAATTTGACGCGAATCCTCCATTCAGCTCGCAAAATTGAAAAACGGATAATATTGGAAAAATCAAAAACGACAGCGGAACGAACATTAAGCGTGGCAGTGATTAAATGAAAATATAGAAGAAAAAGCATACGGAGGTTACGTGTGGCTGAATAGAAAATTGCGCTCGGGGAATAGAATAAGTCGACGAGATGAAATAAAAATAAAAAAAATCCCAAACAGCCCAATTCATTGCACTACCCCAGTAAGCGAGCTACAGACAAAACGCATCAAAGTTTCAAATTCATTTTAATATCTTCATAAGTCTAAATTAATTCATTGCACTTCAAAAAACAAAAGGGAGGGGGGGCAATTTAAGAGCAGGACACATTGTGTACGCACGGAGAGAACCACGCGCCATCTTGACGGACAGACAGACCAGCAGTAGGTGCCGGGTGCCTGCCCGTTGGCGAGTGAACCCGGGCAATGAGTTCTTGCACAATTTCGGCCGCGGACGCACCGCCAACGGTCGCGACACAGCGATGCGCGTCGCCGTTCGCTCGCCGCGCGCACAAAACGCCTCCCAGGGAAAAGCATAGATCCAAAAAATGGCGATGATGAAATCGAATCAAAAACACAACAACACCGTTCACAAATCTCGCACAGATAATACAAAAAGAAAAAAACAGAAAAAACGGTACAAGTAGTTGGTACACAGATTAGAAAAGAAAAAGATTACATCAAATCAACAACAACAACAACATTGGCGCAACCGTCGTCGTTTGGCTCGAATTTCAAAAAGGGCATCAATTTTTCATAACACTTCACAGTTCAAATTCCAATTGCCAAACCAAACCAAACAACTCATTCGCCGCCAGTCTCCCTAATAGCAAATTATTAAAATCCATTACAATATCAACTTATTCAGCTAAGCCCGGCTCGTGACGTCATTTGCGACGCTTAGCGCTCGCACCAACCCATCGTCAAATATTGACAGCTGTCACAAGTTGAACCTGCCAAGTGCACACGTCAACGCTTGACATTTCCGTCAAATGTTGCCACGCTAAAGATGCAAAAGCGCCAAACGCTTCCGCTATTGCCAATCGACGGCACGAGTCGGGCGCACAAATCACCAACAAAATTGATCGTAGACATATATAATATCATATATATATGTATAAACAGGTTACTGAAATAACTCTATAAAAATATATAAATCTAATTTCAAATTATAGTCAAGGCCGACTGCCGAGGGCGTTTGCTTTACGCTCCACGTCGGGCATTAGACTAGGTACGCTCCTCCCGCCCTCACTCGGACAGAAAGAGAACAACAACAATTATTAATCGATTATTGCGTTGTGTGTCTAATATACATTTGAATACGTTTAAAAATTTGACTAAGAACGCTCTCTAAATGATCAAAAAATTTACCTAAAAAATATGTCTCGACAACTAGGAAACGAATCTATACGCACGTGGCATTTAATAAAACAGTAGTAGTAGTAAGTAGGTAGTGAAAGTTACACAAACAATACATTCCCATAATAATAATTATTTACAAAAAAAAAAAATCACGACGTCAGAATTTAAAGACAAAAAAAAAGTATACATCCATAGACAATTTGCTAAGTTTTTCTTTGTTTCCACTTTCACTAACATTAAGTACGTGATATAGAAAGATAAGGCTCGCCAATAACAAATCTATATATGAATATAATTATGATGTATAGATATATATTTATATATATGATTATAACATTGAATAGACGCCATTCACGATCGAAAGGAGTCGGTCGGGTGTTTCCATATTGAAAAATTCGTTAAAAAAATATTTTCTCATGCACCATACGGTCCAGACGACCCACCCGGAACGGGACAACAGACCCAAACACCACAACAGTGTACACACTGGGCGTACAAAAACACCACCAATCGTTCAACAACGGGGGTTCCTTTGTTCCTTTGGACTCAAATTCTCTTCCTATAAGGCGTAATGTCGTCAAACACACCATTTTAAAGGCATGTCGCGGGATCAACGCAGCATGTATTCAGGATCGGGGGGAGTGGTTTTTTGTACACCCAGCACATACAATATAATAATTGATTGAGATATATATATATATAAATATAGATGAATACCCGATGCAAACAGTGCAAGAAGTAGAAACCCAATTTACACAATATATTGTCTAGCAACGTGAGGCGACCGTTGCGCCGTGGGACGCTCGAAATCAACTGTCAACGTGACAGCCGCACCTGTCAAAATACTTGCTCGTTTGACGCAAATAACGATGGATCGGCCAGAACTCGAATATGTAAATTTTTTGAATAAATTCACCGCAATCGTAACATGCAACGATCATTTACCGAATTGCAATAGAAACCAAAAAAGAGCATTAGAGGAAATAATTATACAGAGCTTAGGCTAAATCCACACAGGGTTGTCCGGCCGCGTTCTCCAATTCCGATGTAAAACTGTATTATTTGGAGGTTTAAAGCCCATATTGAACATGCTCTTAGCAATTTCGCTGGCAGTTCGCTCGAAGGGAAATAAACAATTAGAGCTAATATTGTTTTTTGCACGCGCGAGTCAAGAGAAGACAGGGATCGTACCACAGTACACACGGCGCCCCCACAATCACTACTATTACTATATATAATACTCAACTAGGTTAGGTATTGACGAATTGCGCTACATTTTAGCTATCATTTATTCATTTATTTATATTAACATTAGTAATAAGAATAATAATAATGTAGTAATAATTTCACTAAAGTACCTAGGTACCGGAATTATAAGCCCGCCCGGCGTCAGGCGCACGCTAAGATCAATTTTAAAAAACCTTTTCCTAATTAACACCCGTTCGCCGCCGACGAGTCGATAAAAAACTTGCAATTTCCTTTTTTTTTGTGGATTTCTCGCTCGTGGAACGTTTCACTAGCAAACGACGCACCGTTTTCACTATGTATGTACACAATGCAAGTGATTGTACAGTGCGAAATATAATATAGCCTCGCCCGGAAACGACGCGAGGGGGACAAAGAATATCAATGTTGACCGGGAAAAACAGATCGATCGATCGCTCGATCCATCCATTAACCGATCGTTCAATTGATCAATTATTTGATGGATCGATCGATCGATCAACACACTGACCGGTCGATCGACAGAACAATATCTACAAACACCATCAAATTGCACACTTGCGAGATAATTCATAGTCAAAAAGTACAAATCTCAATCTAAAAATGCATCCAGTGTGTGTGTATATAAGAAAAGACACGGCGATGCCCCCCGTAGTAACTATATATGTGAGCCTCACGTGATATGCCAAACGACAAAATTACTATCTAAAATGAGACAAAATATATTTATGTACAAATAGCGTTGAACGTCTACAATCACAATATTACAATAGGTAATAAAAAAACATCAACATACTCTAGCAACAACGAGAGCGAAGCGCCCAAGACCGCGCCGCACGCTTCGCGCGAAAACGACACTACAAACTAAACTAACCCCATTTAAAACATACGACACACGCATATGTATATATATATATCGATACGAATAAACTGAAACACGCCCCGCGCGATACCAAAACAAAAGAGCTCCAAACGAAGACAAAACGAAAAACAAAAAAACACGCAAACGCAACGCACAAGTCCCGGAGGCCTCGCGCACGGTGCAAATAAAACGACAGTCGAAAAGGGCACGAGACGCGCGCGCGAGAGAGAGAGACACGTAGAAAAGGAAAGAATCTAGCAAAAGGCGACACGGCGACGCAACCGATTATACAGCGCGAGCGTCGCAGACTCCACGCAAAGGTGACGTAACAAAGACAACAAAGAACAACACACCATCCACCCCACACGCGCGCACACACACACACACACACGCAAGCCAATCAGCGCGTAATCGTCCAATAACCGGCGGCCTCCAGTCGGGCACAGTGCAGAAAACTAACCGCTCGCAACAGACCCGGACATATCCCAAACACAGCACGGCATACAATAATAATCTAACACCAATTTGTCAACTTTTAAAAAACGCTACGCGCCGCGCCGTCGTCGAGAGCGCACGGCCCCAAAAGGCCGGCGTCCGCGGCGCGACGCGCCGGACGCGACACCCGACGTATCGGCCGCGCGTAAAGTAAAAAATCACATCCGAATTTCACATTAATCGATTTTTTATAAAAATACAAAAATACAAAATGGGACAGTGCGACCATACATGCACACACACACGCAAACACAAACATACAATCACCGACACACACACACACACGCACGCGCCTGCCGTTCCTCGACACTGAGGAGTGGGGGGTAAGGGCACACTCACAAATAATCGTCTCCAAAAAATCTTTTGAGCAATCTCATATCGAGAGGGAAACAAACGACCGTCAAAACAAAAATACGCAGAAAAATCATCAAATCAAAAACTAAAGCCGAGTCCACGGCCGCAAACGGCGGTCAGTGCAAACAATCACCGGTGTTGTCACATAAGGTCACGTACACAAGGACAACGAAACAAAACGTACGAGGAGCATGTATATATATACGTATATACATATGAATTGTAACAAGTCAGAGACAACGCGATAAGAAGACGACGCCATAGAGAAATCGAGAGAAGTGTGTGTGAAGAACAGTGTGCTGGGGGCGCGGTAGTGCGACTTGAAAAATATGCGTATACATTAGCCTAGTAAAACGTCGAAACCTTCAAGGGAGGCTGGGCGGGGTGAGAGACCACAACGTCTCATTCGCAATTAGCTCTATTTACACCTGAAACTATTCAAATACAACTCCCTCTATTCGCTAATAGATACACACATTCACACGCACACACACACACACTCACATCCGCCTCGTCGCTACACGCCCGTCGCAAACATTCCCCAGCTCATAGAAAATGTACATCGCTCAAATGTATCACATACGTGCGAGTCGATTCGTGTGGCCGTGTAGCGCGCAGGGCGCGGGGACCAGGGCGGGGGGTGGTGAACGAGGTGCGAGGGGAGGTAGGTGTGTGTGTGTGTGTGTGCGTGTGTGTGTGTGTGTGTGTATGTGTGTGTGTGTGTGTGTGTGCAAAGACGCGAGCCGCTACGGCGCTCTTCAAAACACACAGTCGAATCGAGTAATCGTCATCTAAAAATACACACTAGCAAATACGGATCGAATCTACTTAAACGTTTATTTAGTATAAATCGCAATCGTCGACGGCCCCGCCGCTGACGTACAGCGCGCGTGACAGTTCAATTGGTGTTGCCATCGCAGCGACGATAGCTTGCACGACGCACGGTAGAAATCAGAAATCCCAAGTGACCAGCGGCGATGAAAACGTTCCGACATCGTGTGAACCACTCGAACGGCGACCATCCAAATAAAATGTCTTGTATATATAAAAATCCCGCGTCACGATGTTCGTTTGCGCTAATCTCCGAAACCCCTGAAGCGATTTCAATGAAACTTTGTACATATCTATTGTTTTATACAACTTAAAAGATATGGTATTGATAATCTAATTTTTATTGCAAAATCAATGTTGTCTTATAGGACAACACTTAGTCGGACAAACATCACGGTACGGGATTTTGACATCTTTGACATATATATCATTTAATACGTAACCACGGCAACGCGTGGTCAATTCCACTAGTGTACTATATACCAGAGGCATTATGTCACAACGCTCGTCAAGATGACAGCGAAACGCATTTAGAGCGCTCAACGTAAAAACTCCAAACCAACAAACGAAAAGTGTAAGTTCAAAATGTCCATAGAAAATCTATTATGCAGTTGGGGCTAGCAGCATCGCGTCTAGCCCGCACCCCACATAATTCGTGGTAGGCACGGCAGTGAGCAGCGCAGTCGAAAATAGCACTTTAATATGCGATTATCGCATTCGTCCAAAAGATAGGACATGGTCAGATCGAATCGAAAACAGCTGGTATACGAGTACGGCGTTGCTTTACACTGCTCGCTCACTAGATGGTCGCGATGCGGTTCAAATTGGGAATCAGAGGCCATCACGAACCTCCACCACCACCAACTATCACTACCGCCACAGACAGCGCACATCGCGCGCGCGGCCCCAACGTCAAGGCACATCCGCGTCACATAGACAACAATTTAGAACGATAAAAACTACCACAGATAACGCAGCACGACACAGAAAAAATCCATCGAAACTAGAGGAATAAACCCATCGAAAAGTTCGCGCAAGTCTTTTGTCTACAGTCTATATTCGTATCGGTGGTCGCTCGGTCGGTCAGTCGGTCGGTCGGTCGGTCGGGGATACGTCTGCGTCCAATATTCAGCTTAGATTAAGTACCACACCCAACGAGCCTGGACGGCTCGCGCGATTCGCATTATCAACATTTGCTACCAATCAAACTGTAGGGGGGACCCTGTTTGAAAATCCCATGCCAATCAAACTAGACGGCCACTTTACTGTACGAAAATAAATAACATTTATCGTTTATCCCTACGAACATTATAAACGCGAAGTGTGCTTGTTAGTTACGCTTTCCCGCGAAAACTACTCAACCCATCATCATTAAACTTTGCACACATTTACGAACCTTGCGACACTGATTTGCTCGCGGGCGCATATAGTAACCACATTTAACTCCAGGGTCCCCCCGCAAAACCTACCCCACACCCGTTCACAGTTCAGAGTAGTGTCCAAACGCGGCGCGCGTCAATCCCGCACCGGATATACGAACCCCTACAAACACAAACGCTAGTAGCTACGAACCGGCAACGCGTGCCAACGTTCCACTAACTAAACTACCACTTATTGCACTACCCCGGCGAACAACTCGCGGTCCACGTTCAAAAACGCTAGCGTTCCATCAATATCTTCCATTCAAACGCCAACAATTACAACGATATTGATAAGAATAATAATAATAATAATAAAAATAACAGGTCATTACATAGGATAGCCACAGAGCGAACCTCTAGCTAGGTGATCGCGCGATCGCTTAATTGGGAGTACCCAATAGCCACGGGATGA
>DWGJ01003403.1:0-13439 GCA_018246895.1 Aspitha aspitha aspitha | reverse complement strand
TGGCTGATGGGGGAGTCAAGAGCCTCCGAAACCGGCGTGTATGCATGAAGAGAATGATGAATGTAGATGAAGCACAGAGGTTTGTAAGGACAGAGATATTTGGCACTCGCTGCGCCCTGCCTATCCCGTTAGGGATCTGGCGTGACGATATGTATGTATGTATGCTTGTAACCTACAAGTTAGTCAACACTCAGTTATGAATGTACAAACGAATCCATTACGTTCAGTAGTAAATTTAAATATGAAAGTATAAATAGCCCACAAGTTTCACACAGCTTATTGGTTTAAAATTTGCTCCGACAATTGCGTTTCTACAGTCACGATCCACATGTAAAATTGAAGTTCGACTGCGTAAACACAGAATATTGGACGAAATAATATCGAGTTAGATGCATAAACAAACTATTGAACAATTTATATGAACACATTTGTATGGAGTCTTCAAAACCGGCGTGGAGCATGAAAAGTGATGAATGTAGAAGAGTTAGCGAGATGGTATAACAAAAATAATAATAGACATTCCTAAAGTCCTATTCAATGTTGCTACAGATGCTAGCTACCTAGCCTTCCGGTGAATACAAAAATAGGAAAAAAACCGATATAAATACAGAATTACAGAGCATTGTAATAAATAGTCGAAGACGTTTTTGATTCTCACAAAAAACTCGATCGCAATTTAATATTCTTCCAAAACGCGTAGTAGGGGCATCATTTTTATCTAATTTTTATCTCTATTACAAAAGTAGTTGATAAGAGGATGATAACGTTTAATCTCATTTCTTCCGCGTTGAATAACCGCGATTGCATCGCTTTAGAGCCTCGAAATTGCTTTCAATTTGACTGGCCTCGTGGCTAAACCGGAGGTCCTGGGTTCGATTTCCAGAACAAACATCTGTGCGATAAGCACATTTGTTGGTATATTTATTTATTTAACAGTTTATGTACAGAAGACAGGAGAACGTAAAAATTATGTGAATTGGGAAAATTTGTACTATGGTACTGTAATTTGTACTTTTCTAACGAAATTAGCTTGTTCTGTGTCTGGACGTAAATAAATACCTACTTATAAGTATTATATTGTATGTATGTATGTTTATCAGCTGTTCGGTCACCATAAGAAAGGCATTCAATTGTCTAATTTGGAATCAGATGGCCGTATATGAAATTGTCCCTAGTTATTTTTATATTGCTTACCTATTGAAATAGGTGTTAGGTTATCAAACATTTATTTTCAGTGGTTATGTAATCCATTGTTGCGCGCCATACGTCCTGTAAGTATAAATGCAGCCTTGATCGCACCTAGACCGTGAAACAAAAGAATTGCATAATGCATCATTGTCAACGTTTATATGGATGCAGTTTGTTGCAAATCCAATGGATTATTTATTGTTCGACTCGATTAGACCGCTTAATAAAATGGATTATACAGATTTTTTCCAGAGATTGAGGCAAGACGTACACAGATGCTTTTGTCGATTTATTTATCACTAGCGGCCCGCCCCGGCTTCGCACGGGTATAAAACAGTATTTCTCCACTATTTATTGGATGTAGGAGCTTAAAATAATGGAGTAACTTCTCCAGTTTTCCCAACATTTCCCTTCACTGCTCTGCTCCTATTAATTGTAGCGTGATGAAAAGTATATTATAACTAGCTCAGGAGTATGAAGGGTAATTGTACCAAGTTTCGTTAAAATCCGTCGAATAGTTTTTGTTTCTATAACGGTTATACAGACAGACAGAATTGACCTCTCTACAGATTTATTGTAAGTATGCAAGATAGATAGATTATTGCCTGTTTATCTACGAACAATGTAAAGTAGGCATGTGTAATACCGAATAAACCAGATGTGCATGTTCTACAATATTCAATGAATCGATGATTTATTTTACGAATTTTGAAATGTACCTAATTTTACCATATGGATGTTATTGAAAACCACATGAAATTCCATATTATGTACTAATATTGGCGAAAATATTCTAATCGAAGTAACCGTTATCCAGAGTTTAAATATCCATTAGGACAGTCGACTAGGTTTTGTGGCTCATATCAATAACATAGGGTCCTCTGCGATGCATATTAAACTCACGGGCTTAAGTTACGATCATTAAAACAGTTTAATAGATTATCTACCGTACTCCTATTATAAATAACGTAAGCTTCTTATATAACTATTAAAATAGTTATGCACTTAGTGCTTTAAACTGCTGCAGCACAACTTGGAATCCAACTTGTTAGATCCATGTAACTTTTATCGCACGACGCATTGTATCGCACGAGTTTAGAAAAAATCTGTTCGTCATTTAGCTTTTCGATTCAGAGCAAAGAGTTTTAGAACGTACAAGAATCCACTGAAGCGTTGTCTTCTATGAGTTTGGTCGTCCTATCTGCGGTTTACGTGTCTGTAGAAATAATTCTCTTGTGAAATTTGGTATCCAGATCTTTAAAATTTAATAAAATAAGTATTAAAATGAACCCTTTCAAAGAACCTTTTCTTTACTTCAATTCTACCGATGTTACAATTTTAAAGGAAACCAGTATGTGAAATCAAAGTTATTTAAGGGTGGGCGGTTTGACGAATCGTAGATAGTATACTTTGGAATTCATAGGAGTGATATGTATTTCGTCTATTCTATTTATGTGACACGCAAACTTCGTAACGAACTAACGATTCGATACTGCATATTGAGTGTCTATTGAATTTATTGCTCACATGAGCCGACATTTACAATACTGTTCTATTACTGTTACAGCCATTTAGATTTCAGATTGATGAAATTTTAAATGGAGTCCAAATGGTACCTACAATGTAATTGGACCATTTGGAACATGTAGACATGTAGACATTGTACGTAGTATGTGTATTGTAAATAAAACAGTAAATTGATATCTTAAATTGTAATGCTGGAAAGTATTCATTGTAAGGTTTATCTTCATTATATAAAGTGCCAATGTTAGTCTCATATGCCTCGTCTATGTGGTTCAAATACCTTTAATATACATACCATATTAAGGTTACATCTAAAGTTAGCTTAGATGTTGTCTTATGGATATAATACATATATTTGAGTGTTGTCATTAATAATTTTTTCAATACTATCATTGGGTCACAACCAAAATTGAGAGGCGGATTGAGTTTTGCAATAGACCTGTAACCACAAAGAATATGTTACCGTGTTCTTCTTAATCGAATCTTGATAGATTGTTGAGATCGTTTGAAAAATTTTATACGACCGGCGGGCGATTTCCTCGTATGTTCTAGTTTTTAATCGCGGGTCCCTTAAAACTGAGACGTATGATAAAAAAAGGTAAATTGCGTTTGCTTTAAGAATTAACGTTGAAATAGAATTTACAATGAGTTTTAGAATTGTTGGTTTACAGAAACGTGAAATTAACGCTCATTCCTCCTTGATCGTCAGAAGATTCCATCTCATCCTTAGGTATTCTCAATTAATGCTGGGAAATGAGCGCCGAAGCCTCAAACAATCGGATCAAAGGCCAGTGACCCGTCTGTGTGGCTGTTGTCATTAATATTTATGGCCCGCACACTCTTCCACCTACCTAACGCTTCGGGGAAGTGTACACTACAATGTTTGTCCACTGCGCCGCGTGCTCCAAGTACATCCAAGTACGTGTTAATTAACAAAAAGATAACATTGTTTCTTCCTCTCGCTCCGCCCAAACGAATGAGTAGGCAAATAGTCCATTGTGTTCGACAACGCCGCCGAACGACGCTGTTATTTTTGGTATTAATTAAGAGTAAAGGAGCCTCGCATAACGCAATACTGTGCAAACAGAAAACTTCGATAGCTCTGTACTGATACACATTCTGCTTGTTACGTGTTGTGAAAAAGTTACACATGGAATAAAAGTTAGTGTCGACATTCTTTGATGAAGACGTAACTCTCGACAAACAAGCCTAATGGTAATCTCGTGTCGTGTAATGAAACGCAGACGGCGTCTGATAAATGCGCTCGGCGACGAGTCGCTGTATCGTATCGCAGTCACCACTTCCTGCCCACATTTCAGTGCCGCATCAATTTAGTATGGAAATGGGTGGCGGCGGTGTTTCATGCAATCGATATCTGTCATAATGTTTCATCTAGGGACGTTTCCCGCTAACCAAAGTACGGAGAGAACGACTAAAAAATAGAACTGGAATTCCAACTCATAATCTATCTGTACTTATAATAAATCTGTAGAGAGGTCAATTCTGCCTCTCAGTATAACCGTTATAGAAACAAAAACTACTGGACGGATTTTAACGAAACTTGGTACAATTATTTTTCATACTCCTGACTACTACTGATACTATATCCTACGACTGACTATAACCAGATAGTGTACTTTTCATCACGCTACATTCAATAGGGGCAGAGCAGTGAAGGGAAATGTTGGGAAAGCGGGAGAAGTTACTCCATTTTTTAAGCTCCTACATCCATTAAATAGCGGAGAAATACCACGTTTTATACCCATGCTAAGCCGGGGCGGGTCGCTAGTTTCAAATATAAATAAACAAAATTATTGTAATGCATAGGGAAAATTTAATTGTGCCGGTACGTTCTTATTGTTGTGTCGCCGTTCTATGTACAGTACCGACGCCCAAATGAGCTCGTCGCAGCGTTGTCAATGGGCGGTTTTGCGGTCGAACGACCCTACCCTAGCCCGGTGTCAGGGTGGCGGCGTACCAGCGACGAGAACGGGACATAGCGACGTCTTTATCGTCCCCCTATCAAACCTTACGTCACACTTTTAGAGGACACTTCATCGTCTCGACGCTAGAATTGTGTCGAATGTTGTTCATGAATCTTAAAAGCTCTGTTATGTCGTAGCAGGGAGGAAAGTCCGTTGTTTATTTGCATTTGGGTATTTTTTTTAATGTTTCTTTACGTAGTAGTTAAGCATAGGGTATACATATATATCCCCTTAATAATTGTCGCTTGTATGTTTATTTTACCACCCTTTTGTTGGTCCACTGCTGGGCCGGGTTTCAACTTATAGTGAGAGTGATTTAGGCCATAGTCTACCACGCTGGCCAAGTGCGGATTGGTAGACTTCACACATCTCAGAAAATATTATACACTCTATAACATCTCTAACGTGTGTAATTTTCCATGAGAAAACTTTATTTTCCTTCGTCGTAATAGCGAGTAGTAACATTTAAAGGTTTAGTTGTATAAAGCACTATTCTATGCATAGCTTAGCTATGTTACTGTTATATACTCGCAACCCTAATAGCCCGTTTTGTGTTGATTGGCGGTTTTCGGGGTCCGATCAGCGAACGGTTCTCTAACATTTAATAGACGTGATGACAGTAATTAAGAATCAAGGATTAAATGATATTATGTAATATATTATGGAATGATAATTCTTAAAATTAACTCTTTTTTTAATATTACTATACGATTAATTTTATTTTAAATAAAGTAATACTTCAAAAAACTGCAACGGCCATCTTGACTGAAACATCAAAGCGTCCGCCATGACACTTAGAGCGTTTTCGCGTTCAGTTGAAATTCGGTACAAAAGAAGGCAAAAATATTATTTGTAACACAATTCTGTACTGAAATAATATATTTTTCGCTATTATAACACATATATACATTACGGCTTCATTATAGTCTTTACGATCTGGCGTACTGAAACTCGGCACAATACAGCGAAATATTCATTATTGAAAGTGTCTACTGAAAAATTGTAGAACAAACTACACGCGTCAAGTTTGTCTTCAATATTATTGTCGTTATTGCGAGTTTATCAAAAGTCCATAAGAGTAAGTTTCGTTTTGCCCTTTTTTAGACTCTTTTAGTGCCCCAATGCTGTACATCGGATTTCTTTCATAGTGAGGTTTTAATTGTAATCGAACATGCTGTGATTGTGGATTTGGCATAGTTGACATTTGTATGTACATCGAAAAACTTAATAGAGACTTATCAGTTACCAAGATTTTAAACGAAAATGGATTACATTTAGTACCAGCTGTGCTCGCAGCGTCGCCTGCCTGCAAATCAATATTTTCCCGTTTCTGCAACATTTGTCATTGCTGCTCCACTCCTATTAGTCATAACGTGATGTTATATAGCCTAGACCTATCCTCAATTAATGGACTATTCAACACAGAAATATTTTTTCAATTCGAACCATTAGTTCCTGAAATTAGCGCGTTCAACCAAACAAACTCTTCAGCTTTATACTCGTAATATTACAAAGTGTAGATTCGCATTCCTGTTTTACACTTTATACTACCTTCAAGTTTCAAACAATAGGTTGTATACATTTGTTTATCTTAGTCGCAGATAACTGAAGTTACGACGTTTCCGCACCCCGCCCGTCGCCATAGATTAGCGTGTCTGCGGTCGAACGACCAACCCTCTCCCTCTCTCTTCCTCTATCTCCCTCTCTCTGTTTCTCTCTTGCCTGTTGCCGTCAGCTCATATTTATTTACCAGCCAGCCTCAAAACAACTTCCTATTGCATTAAAATTTTACATTCACCATGCTTTAAAGTCACTTCGGTCATATTAGAATTAGTAGTGTTTATAGCGTTATAATCTTGTACTGCAGCTTTTTGATATTTATAACCATGTATTATTCTGATGTTGGTTACATTAATGCTTTTAAATCTTGAACTTTCGGCTTTTATATCCTAAACGTTTAATGCGACGGTGACCATTATCCGTCTAGATAAATCTCAGTTTTTTCAGTATTAGGTTATAATTATAAAGAAACAAAACAGATCACGCCTTTTAAACACATCAGCCGAATACGTCGGAACGTAAAATCGGCCGCGGAACTTCGGTCGCGTACATTCGGCACAGTGTGTTTAAACACAAACAGGTCGACTGCACCGAATATTATTACCTACCGAATATTACGCACATGTTTACGTAACGATTACGTACGTAAGTGTACCTAAAATCGAAATATGATCGTCAATATTTGGCCGAGCGAGCGACGCGGGTTATTAACTTCGTCGTGTGTAATAGGATTCTATAGACTCAGCGGATGTACATACAAACTCAATCTGCGCGTGCAAATTGCTCCCGTACACATCGACTACATCATCACTGTATGTACATAAATCTGTAAATATTTTCGTACAATGTACGTTAAGTAAACGGTTCACGAGTTTCGATACTATTTTTCATTGGAGAACGCTAGATATCGACATAGGAATACTGAATACCATAAGGAAGTAAGATTTATGTTGAGAAGACTTGGAATGCTTCACTTCACTAAGTCGCATTAATATCCAGCGACGGGGCCGCTGATTTCGACAACTGCTCGCCTGTACCCGTGCTGCCGTTTTGCCGTTCTGCCGTTTTGCCGTTTTGCCGTTTTGCCGTTTTGTCGTTTTGTCGTTTTGTCGTTTTGCCGTTTTGCCGTTTTGCCGTTCTGTCGTTCTGTCGTTCTGCCGTGTTGCCGTGCTGCTGTTCTGCCGTCGCCACCGCAACCCGCTGACATCGAGAATACTGCCTCAAAGACCCTCTATCGCGAATAGCTATTTATATACCTTCATGAAGACATGTAAATGACAAAAAATCTTAAATCAGTACGAACCGGTTATTCAATTCTTAATACCTATAATATTGTGTGTGTATTTTTTTCCTGTATAATCCCATAGCGGCCATCCTCGCGTCGCGGCTACGGTCGCGTAGACACATACGACTGAATTATTATTATAAATGTACATATTACGTAATCGCATCAGCAAAAAGTGCACTTTTTTATCTTTTTAATGTTTCCAGAATCGCATTATGATCTATCTGTTTTTTTCTTTTTTGATTTCTGTTTTGGTTTCCTCGCTATGTTTTTCCCTAGCTGTTATAGCGAGTGATATTTAAGTTTGAAGTAATTATACTCGTAAAACGATGGTTGGTAACTTTGTAAAGTTAGTGGTACGCACGGGGGGAACCAGGGGTCAAATCTACAGCTTGCAGATTTGTGAGTACATTGTACGCACATTGTACTTTGAACGTTTTTAAATACCCTGGCAGTGCGTGAGCGTGATGTGATGATGTACCAACTGGCACAGCGGGCGGCGTCGGGGTGATCGACCTCGCGTTATCTTTGTCAGTGCACAAACTATATTAGACTCGTGACATCAGCACACTTGTGACAGTGACAGGGTTATAAAGATTCCACGTATCTCTCCGATGTTTGTTTCGAACATTGTACGAGTTTTGCTCGGCCCGTTTTCTTCATATATTATACGCGTGGAATCGGAATATATTATCGATTCGATAAATTATAAATACAAAAATTATTTTCATTACTGTTCTTATAGAAAGAGAGAATAAAAAGTCTTTTTGTTTTCAATGTCATTTAGAAAACCCGACGTGTAACAATCAGGTGTACACGCGAACATGCCACATATCTATGTGCCAGCTATAGGTATCTACCTACCTACCTAGGTGTCTATCTATAGCTGGCCGTTCGAAAAACGTATGATAGCGTAACGTAATATAAGTGATAGCAATAATTCAGGATTCCACAGGCATCTGATTGTTTTCGTTTCGAATTTCATCACAATCGGCTCAGCGATTTGGCCGTCAAAGTATACAGACAGACACGTTTACTTACGGAGCTATGTGTTTGTGTATGTTTCGTATTTACGTCAACTAATAACGTAGAGAAATCAATGAAAATATTTCTGGCGTGTTTTGCTCCTTGCAAAATTCCACTGTCGTTTGTAAATTTGATGATAAATTCTAGCGAGAGCGTTGAATTAAATCGTTTTGTGTATTAAACGTTTGTAAATGTAATTTGCATTTCGTCTGCGCGCGATATAAAGTTGTTCGCGCAGTTCGTAAGTGATTTGCGATTTATAAAAAATCGAAGAAAAATTAAGTAGTTTCAGAAAAGATGCTAAAATAAATAAAGGGGGACAATTCCACACACGGCTGTATGATCCCAAATTAGGTAATTTAATGCCCTGTGTTATGGTGACCGGACTGCTGATAAACATACATATATAACATACGATATAGTACTTATATAGATATTTTTATTACGACCAGACCATCACACAAATGTTTGTCCTGGGTGGGAATCGACCCTACGACCACCGATTTCGCAGTCCGGGTCTCTAACCACTTGACCACGAGGCCAGCCAAAATGGACTATTATTTAAATGAACTCAAGAAATTAGCACATATTTTTATCTTTATTGAATGCGAATACGTTGTCCCTCAATCTCATAATCGGCTGTAATCGAAGCGTGATGACGTTCCATCAATCCTTCCACCTTCACCGCAGCGCTGTCGGGAGGCTAGAGCGCGACCGAAGCACGCGCAGTAATTGCAATCGAACGGCACATAACAGTTTTTGCTTTGCAGTTTCAACTATACCTACTACTCGCATTTGCTTCCGTAAAAGGGGTCCACGGTGATTTATATGTATATATATCGATCAGACAGTTATCTACTCGTAATTGCAAGGGCTCGTTTGCAACGTTTAAAAGCAATTTTGGAATGTATATAAAGAAAGAAAGATGAACATAGAAAGAAAGACAAAGTCATTTATTTGCACAAATATGGGTACATTTAAAGATGTTATAGAATTGTTGGTTCACTCTATATTTTGCCTTTTACGGCGTACAAATTTAAAACATGATTTTATCATTATACGATATTTACTATAACTTAATTATCTATTATCTATTGCTTAATTATTTATTATTTATTACCTAATTTTTAAACTGTAATGATTTAGGTTGAATTGAGAGGTTTTGTCATGTATGTATGATTACAATATACATTACGGGTGCACGGCCGCGAGAGGGTAAGGTGACCCGAACGCGAGAACCTCCGTTTTAAATTTATCATTTGTTATGATAATTTGCCTTACATAGGATTTTTGAAGGTCATTTATTTTTATTATGAAGTAGCTCCTTCCTTTTTTGTTTAAACATATTTAAATTTAATGTTCTCCTTCAATATAGATTTTTGGTTACCTACCTACTTGTTGATGTTTTTGTACGTTTGATTTAAGATTTATTCTGTTTGATTTTCCTTTTTCGTTTACCTACATAAATTACCGTGTGTTTTTATGCGAGATGCTTTACGTTCGTTCTCATAAACGTCTATCATCAATTCCGCCGACTTGTATAGAATTCTACGGTCTCTAAAGAAAACTGGTCGTCTGGTCTGACCTATTGATATCCCGCGAAGTTCAATGACCGATATCAAACGATAACGTTCCGAAACAGACTGTGTCCTTAAGCATGGAAGCGTGTGCAAGTGTTGCCAACACAGCGGACGTCTATTCGGATAAAAACGACGCACGCGCATCGTTCGATAAGCGAAGTTACGCAATATGTATGTATTATCGGTTCGTCTCCGTACATACGAGTATATGCGAATTGCGTGGCAACCAGCACACCGGTGTCATAAGAACTCGGGCGCAGTTTCGTTGCGACTGTACCTACTACAACTGGTTGCTATGGTTACGTAAAGATTGAGTAAGCGTTATCGGATCAGTCACGATCATAAACTCGTAAAGCACCAGATCAACGTTGTTGAAAAATATATTTACCTAAGTATAAAATGGACGTAGGTGCCAGGGGAGACCAAGACTGTCCTACCTCTACCAAATAGGTCAGATATTGGCGGATGGGGGAGTCAAGAGAATCCGAAACCGGCGTGTGCATGAAGAGAATGATGAATGTAGATGAAGCACGGCAGGTTTGTAAGGATAGAGATATTTGGCACTCGCTTCTTTCTGCCTACCCCGTAAGGGACCTGGCCTGACGATATGTATGTATGTATGTATTATAGCTTGCGATATTTACATATTTACATATTTCAGCTATGAAACGCATATAACTTTTAAGGAGTCAGAGTTGTGCACCAGTATTTGAACCCGGACCCGGTTAGAATTTTTGGGTCGATTGCAACTAAATCGCTTCACTCCCGTCGCTTGGGTCGTTCGCGGAGCATCATAACATAGTCGAATCGTACACGCGCCGTAAATACACGGAGAGTTTCTATCGCATCATGTTTATGTAGATTCGTGTCTGCACAAATCACTCTCAATTAACATTTTGAACGCTTCAATCACAGGTTCTCAAACTTAATTCGTGTGTTGCCCACATGGAACGTCAATTATTTTATTTAAAAAAATGCTAGTGTGTCATATGTCACTGCTGCCCGCTCGCTCACTTTGTTGCCCCCCAATTTCCTCTAGTTAGAACCTTTACCGCCCCCCTGAAAGCCTACAGCGCGCACAAGCGGGTGATAACGTCCACTTTGAGAAACACTGGCTTGAAACATAGTTTACGAACACCTACACTTGAACAGATGAAATTTATTTGGTAACGGCTGCTCATTAAAATATACATTGGTAGTTCAAAATATCATATAACCTATATCTGTAATACAAAAATTCCGAAAATCTAAAAGAATGAAGCTGTTCTGTACTGTGATTTTAATATTGTATAGTCTGTGATAAATATATCTAGGTATACATATGTATTATGTGGGTGTAACGTATATATTCAAGACTTGTATGAAAAATTTTATTGACTTTCAAAAAGTCGATTCATTTTGTCAAGCCCTAACTATGTACATATATGTACCTATACTGTTTCGCTTCCTCGCTTCGATATGAGTAGTTCTGTTCTAAAAAATAAAACAAAGAATCGTAACCAGCCCCCCGATAGCACACAGTGTTCACGTCCATGACCTTATGTGACATCCATTAAGTCGAAAATAGAACGAATTTGTTTCACCGTAGAAAAACTATAATAAGTGTTGCTTCATTTGAATGACAATAGAGACTAACTCGCAACGCCTTTGAAAAACACACGAGCGATGGCCGTCGCGTAGGGTTGTCGCCGAGATGATACTTTTCATACATTTAAACCGATAATAATTTTGTTTCAAAATTTTGCTCTCAACCGTCTATTATAACGCATATACGCATTTTCGTGGTGTGTTTATTGCAATTAGTATGTTTCGAAAATAACGAACCGTAAATAGTTTTTATTCAATTAGCCATTGTGACTGTTACCTATTACGAATATTTGATGGTTTACCACATTTTTTTCTATTTTTGCTCATTGTTTATAAATGCGGCAACCCTAACGGTAACAAACCTCGTCGCTTCAACTTGACCCCGGATTTGTTGAAAAGCTCACCGTATTTGCAGTCACCTCACGATTCTCACTTTCGCTGGCTAACCATCAATCTCCACTGTCACGCTTAGGAAAATACATTAAGATACATTAGTGTTCGTATTTTTTTTTCTCGAGCGCAGAAGTATCTTAATAGGAGGGTCATTGGCATTGCAGCTATATGCCAATTGACTATTCAATTACTGGTATATCTCCTCGGTGTTGTTACATTGTACAAAGCAAAGTTAACGTCGCTGTCGTTGTCGTTGTCGTTGTGTTGTTGTTGTTGGTGTTGTCGTCGTTGTTGTCGTCGTCGATTTCTGTGGTTCATTTTAGAATTAATAAAATTCGATTTGAATTTAATAAATTGCATAAATAAATAATTCGATTTGAATTAAATAAAATACGTTAATAAATACAGATTTGTTTGAAGTAGGTATACCTATTCCTATATACATAGTAATATCATTTTCATAGTTATTGTTTTTTATCTATGACTATATATTTCCTTGCAAGTAGCGGTAACATACTCCTATAATAAACTGTATGTGTTATTTTGCCGGCGACTCTCTTAGCTTTCTGCGCTGCGGTATGTGTGTTAATTAAATGAATAAAAAAATCAGCCTCGCCATGTCATCGTAATGGTGTTACGTGATTTCCTCTCGGTGGTCGTCTAGTGGTTATTTACACTTATTAAAACATTCCCAACATACCTCGCAGCTAGTGTTGCCATAAACTCGGGATTCGTTTGGATTCTCCCGACATTTCACGCGATGCGCGGATCCCGCACAAAATTCCCCGGTATTTAATAAAAATAGAGGTAGATTTTAAATATCCGAAAAGATCCAAATTGCCGGAATTCAATGTCAAGTGACAGTGACAGGTTAAAACTTTTGTGTCACAAATGACGGCTATTGTGTTGTAGATCGATTTAAAAAATTATGTAGTATCTATTTAAATTTTAGTCTCACCCGATAACAACTCCACAATTCGTACAACTTAAATTAACATCCAGATTCATTGAGCTCTCAATTTTGGCAACCCTAGTCGCAGCGGAATCCTTTGCGTAACGTTACACACTAGTACATACCTACCCATACGCGATACAAATAGATTGAAACGTGTTTTATTCATTTCACTCCGTTTAATAGATTTAAAACTTGCCTCGAACGTGTACGGGGATGTTTATGTTGGTGTTAGTTCTATTTCCTACATACGTATGTGGTATGTTCCTCGAGTTCTCTCTAATTAACCATGTAATAGTTATAGAACTGAGTTTGTAAGCAGATGACAGCAGGCTGATACTGACACACACGATGGCTGT
>DWGJ01003402.1:0-13442 GCA_018246895.1 Aspitha aspitha aspitha | reverse complement strand
TCTCCTACACATAAACTATAAGTGTGCCAAATTTCATACTCCTCCGTGCGCGCAATTTTCGTAAAAAGGGGTCCAATATATATATAGATTCTTTCATCTACACAGATAAAATTGGAGTGTCTGTTTGTTTTGGCTGACCTCTGTAACGGCTGGACTGATTTTGACGGGACCTTCACTGGCAAATAACTGATGTAATAAGGAGTAACTTACACAACTTTTATTTTAGAATTATATAAAATCTCTAAAATCTACATCTCTTATAACTTTTTTGTTAAATGCAAACACAAACAGACACAGCTAGTAATGAACAAAACCGATGAATATTATGAGATTATGTGAAGTGAGATTGTTTAGAGAACAAATATCTAATGAGAATTTAATTAAAAGAGTCAGTGTTTAGATCATAATATATATAATGACCTCCTTTCTGACTCTGTGCGGGTATCTCAAAGTCCAGCTCCGGGATCCTGACACTGGTGTAGTCACTCTTCACCACCTGCCGGTTGAGGTCTGCCGCACTCTCCACACTCAGCTTCCATCTGCTCATTGCATAATAATATGTAAGGAAGAAATTCATTACATAACAATAATCATATTTATTCAATGATATTCCATATAGTTTTGGTTATGGTTGAAAGTTTCAAGCATTGGCACTTAAGGGTGCGTATTCACCAGGGATAAGCGAGGATGTGTAGCGAGGAATGTGTTTGTTAACAACCAATAACCAATATATACACACTCAATGAAGGTCATGTTTTAGTCATCATACGTCTGCTTTGTGCGCCTCTCGGACTCAGGCTATAGTAGACCGGGAGAAAAAAGCCGGCGAAAAAAAAATCCAAGCACTCTTTTAAATAACAAATTTGGAATAAAGATGCCATGCTGCAGTATGGCTACAGTCCGATGGCGAGCACACGTGACAGCCATTGTGTGTCAGTATCAGCCTGCTGTCATCTGCTTACAAACTCAACCAGCATATCAAACCTAGGCTATGACTGCGTCATTCCATACATAATACTCACTGAACCCCGAGCTCGGCGTACGCCCCGCCCGGCTGGATCTCGTTATTCTCGAAGCCGCACTCCTCGCAGGAAAACGACATAAGCACCACATTCTTGTAGTGCGGGATCCGCGTCAGCAGCAGCCGGGTTGTGCCCTGGACGAATGGAAATAAAAAAATCAGTACTTACCAAATTTTTTTTAAATATCAAATATATTTCTTAAATTTGTACGCCGTAAAAGCGAAAATATGGATTGAACTGATAATCGTGTAAAATATTTCAATGTACCCATGTTTATGCAAATAAACGACAATTTGTAAAAAAAATTTTTTAGGAGCTGTAGGTTATGTCACGAAATGTTAGATTTTGTACTAAAAAATAAATCAACGACACACAAGTTACCACGTCCGCACATTACAAACGTTTCTTTAAGCAGAAATATCCCGAAACATTACCTAATAAGCCGAAAATATAACTTTAATATTAATCCGCTTTCCATAAATTCCAGAATATTCAAGAAATACATACGTTGGCGTGACAATTGACGCAAAACGACTCGATTTCCGATACTTCGGGGTCCGGGTCGTCCGCGCAGAGCTCCCTGAACACCGGTTTTTTCTCCGTACTGCACATTTCTGTATAAAATAATTAATGAAACTTTTTATTGTTTTAATCACGACGCAGCATGTAATTCTTTTGAGTCAAAATTTGATGTCAAAGGCCTTGATTTGACACCAAAATTTTCATATGACACTGGCATATCTGAAAAACTTTGATTTCGTTTAAAAAATGTCTGCCTGAATTCCAGTCTTTTTAGTTTCCTGCATATCTGCTGTCATATTGCATTTATAAATAATTTGATATGATAATCAGTTTATTGTTATACACCTACGTCTGTTATTATGTTGAACGTTCGTAATATGGTTAAATTATACTTTACACAAAACAGATGTATATTGTGTTTTTTAATCCTAATGACCACTTATGTAAACATTTGCAATTAGTAGGGCAGCCTTCAGTCTGGAGTTAAATTTGAATTCTAATCAAGACATGCTTGATTTAATAAACTTTAATAAATCCTATTTAGACTATTGTACTTTTATCATACTACTATAGAAGTTCGAAAACAAAACCAGTACCTAGTTTTCGTACAATATGACGGACTTTCCATAGGAAAATTACGTAATTTTGTGTAGCAGATAGTTAATAATCTTTTGGTGTTACTGAGACATGATTGACTATTCGGCGGCGCTTCGGCCCCCACGAAGAATGATGTCACGCCGAAAGAAATAAACATGGCCTTGGAATAGCCGAGCTAAGCGGTATCGAAACAATATGACGTCACTGCGTTATTTTCGTCGATTTGTAGTTTTCACACTATATACGACCAAATTTAAAAGGTCCGAGGCCACTATATGTCTTAGGCGAATCGAATGTCGTTTCAATTTTGTCGGTTGTCCGCGCGATTCCCGCTCGATGCGAATCGTATTTGAATTAAAGAATAGTCAAAAGAAGGCCACGTTTGTGAACGCATACATGCACTTATTTACATTTAAAAAGTTGTGAATATAATTATAACGTTAATTATTGTTAGATACTAGTCTTGTTGTGATATTTAGGATTTTATTGCTACTTTTATAACCTGTGAGTATGATTTTAAAAGCATTTTGATATTTCCCGCTGAAAACTGTATAGATTATAGATGCCAATGTTTTTAAAATATCAATTGTGATCAAATTATTATAAGGCTAAGGACAATTAACGCAGAAGTGTCGATATATGAAAAAAATTATGTCAAATGTAAATATATAATTTCATTTATAAATTACGTTCGATATGACCTTAACTCTGCGTCGTATGTTACATCACTTATGTAAATATCGTTGAGTCGGTAACGATATGAGCAAATATTTAACCACGTATAATGTAATAGCTATTTTAGAGTTACATTTATTAGAATGGAATTGTCAACAGATGACATTTCAATAACAAAACAAATAACAATAGACAAGTAATCCCATTTCATGAAATCCAATTTGGCCTGGATATAATACTCTGTATATTGTAGTGTCTGTCAGTAACTTTGTGTGTGTGACATGATGCCAAAACATAAACAAGCTTGTCTGTTTGTCCGGAGTAATCTTTGGAACGGCTGTCCGATTTCAATGCGACTTTCACTGGAAGATAGAAAAGTTTTCAGGGCTATATATTGGCTTACATTCGGGCACATTTTATCTCAGAAATCTGTAGGTTAGGTAAAATGTAACAGAATCGTTAAAAGATGGCAGTAGAAAATATAACATAATATGGTTACATACGTGTACATGAAGACTAGCTGAATATAAAAAAAATTAAACCCAGAAGCAACATGGCTGCCTCACTTTCCCGCCAATATCAATTTGTCATCGTAAATGTTTGTTTTATCGAAGGATCGATAGAGAAATGAGGTCAGCTGTTCTCTGGGTCAGTCCATTATATACACAAGGCAGGCTGTTCGCTTATATGACAGTTAAGTACGTCATAGACGCGGCATGTAATTTGCATATCTTTTATACATATAGATAAAATTAAAGTTTCGGTCGATGATTTCAAAACTGTGTTTTCTTGAGGGCTCATAGTTATTTACACGTGATTAAAATAAAAAAAAACCTTTTAAAATTTTTGTCCGAGTTTCTCTTTATCAGGGTTAACCTCGGAACGGCTGAACCGATTTTAATGGGACTTTCATTGAAAGATAGAGAAGGTTGCAGAGCAACATATAGGTTAATACTTTAATCGCGAAAATCCCATTGGATTGGAATTTACGCTCGTAAAATACGAGCGTTATCTGTAATATCAAAATAACAGTCTTTTACTAAATGCATATGAAAGTTTATACGGTACAACAATAAAAAGATTTTAAGTTTTTGTCTATGCCTCATATCGCAGTAAACGAAACGGTTCTAAAGTCTTCTAAAGACTATTATTAAAATCAGTGATTATTTCATAACTATAATAACATAGGCCTGGGAATTATTTTTTTTACTCAACTGTACCATCAATGGCGTCATTGAAGGCGAGCCACTATATTAATTTAATCGGTCAATGTCGTATTTTAGGCAATTTAGCTCTTAAATAATCGTGGGCGGATCAAACGCGATAAGTAATACCATATTTTACAAGGCAGTGGCTCCCAAAGTTGGAACAAATAAGGGCATTCGTTTATGAATGAAGGACTTTTGAAACAAGAAAAACTTTTTTAAATTCGAAAATTTTAGCAAATATACATAAGGAGTCATATTTTTACAGTCTTTCATAATTCGTGTAGGCCAAATCTTGCGCTGCTTTAGAACCACTGCCTGTTATCTAACGAAGTTACAGTTTTACAGTTTAGTTCAATTCCCATATGGATTGTTATTGATGAGACGGATGCATTTGTTTCCTATTTGATGTCTTATGGTTTTCGTATATTAGGACTTTAGGACCTACTGTCCTATTCAGAGTTCGCTTAATACCGTAAGTGGGTCGCGACTAATACTTTTAGAAACGCTGTTTTAAATATTCCGATGACCATGACCATCTTAGGACATAGCTGCTATCTTTTTTATTATTTTCAAGTGCATATGCGTACAATATCAAGGTTTATTACGAAATATAGACAACTATAGAGAAGTTGTAGAATACGTTTGAAGAAACAATTTAATGAAGCAAAAAATACCTTAGAGATGTTAGGAAGTGTGTAATATTTTCTGAGGTGCGTGAAATCTGCCCATTCGTGCTGGGCCAGCGTGGTGGACTGTGGCCGAATGACTTCACACTATGAGACGAGACCAGAAGATTCAAATCAATTCATTATTTGCAGGACAAGAGAGTCATAAAAACTGTACAATTAATGGCAACATTCGAAATCGCTTACAGGATCATGGGCAAGGATGATAAAGAAGACTCCGGCTTCGGTTTCAAGGACAGGGCGAAGGCCGAGGAGACGCTGAAGCTGCTGGAGGAGCACGACATGAACTACCGGAGACTGACCGTGAGGGGCCTGCTGGGGAGGGCCAAGAGGGTGCTGTCCAGTGAGTATTTTGATGTCAAACATCAGCAAACGCTAGTTCATCGTAAATTCAGTGCTTCAAGCAGCAGTGTTATGTTTTTGGCCATCTTTGGTCTGGTTAGAAACTCTGCTAAACCAAAGGTCGTGGATTCGTTTCCCACCCAAAGTCCGGACTTTTAAAGGCTTATGGGTGGATTCATGGGGAACAGGACTACAAGAATAGTCTTGTTAGTGACAATAGTCCAGTTTGGATGTTAGTATAAGTTGGTATCCGCCTGGTATCGAAGAACGGTCAGAAATCCGTGTTTACTCTTGAGGACTGAGAAAATCTCAGAATGTCAGAAGATTATCAATCATTTTCAGTGACAAAAGCTGAAGAGAAACGCAAGAACATTACCGAAGCTATGGAGGTGTTTGAGAATTGGCTGGCAGACCTCGACAAGAACAAGGAGAAGAAGACTGATAAGAAGGAGACCAAGAGCAAGGACAGCAAAAAGGAGACCAAGAAAGAGAATGGAGATAAGGTATTAGTTTTCTTCTCTCAACCCTTCTATTGGTCCATTGCTAGACACGAGTCCTCTGGTACCGAGAAAATTTAAGGCTAATCTTCTAATTTTAAATGCAGCTATATCTTGACATTATTTTTAGAACCGTTCTCTGTACCTTATGTCTATAGGACTTAGTCGATTTTTAATACTAGCAATATTCTCTTCGTCTCCAGGATTCGGAGTCTGACGTAGACATGGAGGAAACGTCGAAGGAACCAAAGAAGAAGCAAGCGCCGGAGACGGTCCCGGGTCTCGGGTTCAAAGACAAGGCGACCGCTGAGAGCTCCCTCGAGGAGCTAAAGGGGCGTGACCCTGATTACCAGCAGCTGGCGATCCGCGGGCTGGTCGGCCGCGCCAAGAGAGTTCTAACCTGTGAGTAGCCTCAACTGGGAAACATCATCAGCTGAACTCTTGGTCTACTGGTAAGAGCACCTGACAACTAAACCGAAGCTCGTGGCTCGTCAGCAGTATGCAGCATATTTGTTGTACTATGCACGGGTATAACAACAATATTAGCTATCTGGTTCCCATAACAGAGGCGTTTGATAGCCTAGCTAGCCTAGCTACTCGTGTGGAATCGTCTATGATTATTAATTCGCAGGTACCCGCGACGAGACCAAGATAGCCAACATAAAGGAGGCGCTGTCTGTGTTCGACAAGTTCCTGGACGAGTTCGACTCGATGCACTTGAGCCGCCAGAACAACCCCTACCTCAGCCTCGGCGTCGTGAGGACGGCGCTGGAGAAGGCGGAACACGTCACCGACCAACAGGTGAGATCCCCAATTTGTGTCTGTACAGAGCATGAAGAGAGTGATGAATGTAGATGAAGCACGGCAGGTTTGTAAGGTTTTTTCTCCCGGTCTACTATAGCCTGAGGGGCGCACAAAGCCGAAGTGCAATGACTAAAACATGACCTTCATTGTGTGTATGTATGTACCGCATCGTGAATAAAACAATTTGAATTTGAGGACAGAGATCTGTGGCGCTCGGTGCACCCTGCCTACCCCGTTAGGACCTGGTGTGACGGTATATGTACAGAGCTGACGTGCACGTGATATTTCAGAGAGCGTTCGTAGCGGCGTACAGCTCCGCGGGCGGCGAGTACAAGCGGCTGCGGACCGTGGCGGAGCGGGAGGGGGGCAAGACGTGGGACATCGTGAGGAATACCGCGCTGAAAGAGCTCAAGGAGAAGGTCATTACCTACAACACTCGCGTGGACGATCGTGGATGGACTTTAACATTTCAGTTTGCAACTGAACCATGCCATGTGTAACAGTCTTAAGAAGCAGCGTTACCGCTACTCGACAACACTTACTTCCATTTTGATCTTGAAATCTCTATCCCTACTAATATTATAAATGTGTATGTTTATGACGCTTTCACGCGAAAACTACTTAACCTCACTTATTCTTCGAGGTATTACAAGTAACATAGGATACATTTTTAAGAAAAAATAATATTTTTCACGAGCTTTGAGACACACTGATTTCCTCGCGGGCGAAGCCGCGGCCACATTTCAAAAGTCCGCGACTATGAATTGATCTTTAACTATGTATTATCAAAAAAATATTAATTACGCTTGCAGCACGCGAATGCCAAACTGTTCAACGACAAGGACGAGCCGACCAAAGAGCACATAGAGATGTTGCTGTGGGCGTACTCGCCGGACGCGGCGCGCACTAAAAAATACATACCGGAAACCAAGCCAGAGACAACCGAGATGGATGACAACGACCGGAAGCGGCGGCGGAGCGCGCGCGATGACGAGTCGCCTAGCAAGAGGAAAAAGGATTAACGCTTAATTTAAGATCTATGGTGTGATTATTGATCGGCATTTAATTCTTAATCGTATTTTTATGGAATATATATATTTGGAATTGTGCAGCTGACTTTTATTCTAGTCATTAAGATCAAAGTAGAAGTAGCACGTCAGGTTTTAGGAATATATAATTGCATACTTTTTTATTGACCTGGAGTGACAATACAATGATAATAGTTAAGTAAAATACCAGGCCTTTATTCGTTCGCGAAGGATACTATTTTTAATACGTTGGTGCCTCCATCCTGTTTCATCTCCTAAAGGACTAATATAAAAGATGTCATTTCCAGCCACAAAACTGAATACGATTTATTTTCATTCTGACGTCAAAAATAACGGAATTTTCATCAAAATTAACATATTGCAGTGGAGTCTCAGCTATGCCAACATTTTTATCATTAAACAGATGGACATTTGGGTACTTATTGTCATCAAAAAAGCATTTATCTTTGGGTGGGAATCAAAATCATAACATCAAACTTCAATTTGAATTTGAATACCATTGACCATTGACCATAGGCACATTTCCATAGAGAAATGAGTTTTATTTTATAAATTTTAAAAGATATTACAAATTATAAAAGATATGTATATAAAATAGATTTTATGAGAACATATATGCGAATACTTCATATTACAAAATACTTTTTTATAGCGATATAAATATGTTCTGGACTTTCCGACCTATTTTTAGCCATCGATTCACCTTTGACGTTTGCTCTAACTTTGTAAACACTCAGTACAATGAACTCTTTCTTATTCCGCTTAATTATGACAATATACGCAATTCTGACGCTAATTATAAATTAAAAGTGCCTCTAAATGTTGTCTTTGTGCGTTCTGAACGGATATTAATAACAAAAGTGGGGTGTATTACTTATTTCGAGTGAGTTCTAGAAAGGGCGTGTGTCGCCGCTAAATTACGGGATTTGTTGGATTATTCCAATGAAATATAAGAATTTTGTGTATAATTATAACAAAAATAAATTAACTGTGTTTATTTATAATTGCTTAGTGATAAATAAAAGTTGTTTTGTGTCTACTGAATGCTTCCGTGTAAGTACATTTTTGCTATAGTTGATGATATTTTTATTTTTTTAATAATACAAGCTGTTAGGAATAAGTGCGATTATATGGTAAATTAAAACGTTTCAGATTACTTCGTATTATATATTTTACGTAACACTATTCGTATATACACTATTTAATTTGGAAATATTCATAATACTTTTGTCAGTTACAATAATTTAAAAATATTATGGCGATTAATAATTTGAACGAATTACTTTTTTTATTCTATTGTTTGAGAATATTTAAGTTTACAATGCTGGCCAAGCAGACCAATTGAGTCTATCTCAATGAAAATTTCGATGATGATGAAGAAAAAACCTATTCTTTATCCAATCCTAGTAGTAACCCCTTCCTCATCAGCTTTATCACTTGATAATGATCGTTTGACAAAATTGAGGTTACAAGTTGGTATTTATTTGGTGTCGGATATAATCTGGGTTAGGTTTAAAAGGTAGTAATATTCAGTTAAATTAAAATACTGAAATACTGCCAAACACACCGCAGCAGTTTTCTGTGCAATAATGATCATACATAGCGACTGATAATCAATATCAACCTGCTATATGTTTACAAAGTATTTGAATAAGCATTCAAATGCAGCATAGAAAGAGTTGGCGGTAAAAGTTTGCTAATCAATTTATAATGTTGTCCCCAGAATATGGAACTGTCCAAATAGGAGTCGTGGAGGATGGAGGCTGACAGTGACGCTAGCTACTGTGAGTAACATACCCCTCAATGAAGTAAATACAAAGAGAGAAAAAAAGTAATACCTACTTTATTGCCTATAAATTGACAACATAAATGTATAATAATGTTGATGATGATGATGATATCCTTTAGTCCCTCATCAGGGACATAGGGCTGGAAGAAGCTTTTTCCATTTGGCATGATCTTGTGCGTATATATAATAATAATGTATGTATGTGCGTATGTATAATAATAATAATGATAAAATTAAAAAACTGCATAAGACAAGTGGGGGTGTCTCAGCTCTTGCTAGGACGGGAATCAGATCTCATGTATATAATATATCATGTATTCTTGTATATATATATAAACTAATATTTATACAGTATAATTTTTTATTATTCAAAATAAGCTAGCATTTGGCCACAGTCTCTGTCTGTCTGTTGGTAACCGGCGATATGGCGCATGATGTAGCATACTTATCTAGCAAATGCCTCTTCACTCATGTTTAAAAAACCCCGGGCTATAATTATTGTGAAACAGCCGGGGGTAATTTATTCTACATCTTGGCAGTCACTATCAAGAAGGCCGAGGAGAACCGTTTAGTTTTGGTCAATGGGATGTCTGTAGTGATTGTTATATTTCCTTTATTTTTAAAAAGGCAACAATTTCTGTGGGTGATAGAACCTGTATACGGTCCGCCCGGAGATGTACCACCGTCACACCTGGCACTGCTGTGAAGTAGTTGTTCCAACTGTGTCTCGGTCTGAAGAGTGAGGTTGCCAGTTCACTTGTATACCAGAGGCGACCATCTTAGTCCTCAAGAGTAGCAATGCATCTGTGACTGACTTCTGACAGAGTAACTACTAACACTCACTAACTGCACCTACTAACATATACTAACTGGGCTAATATCACTAACAGTCTGATTCCTCCAGTCCTGTTACTAAAGAATACTCACCAACTAATTCTTATTAACACGTATACTAATTGAATTCACACTAATAGTCAGCTCCCTACAGCCCTCCTAGGAGTCAGTTACAGATGTCCATGGGCGGCAGTGGCCACTTGTGGCTGCTGCCTGCCCATTTGCTACTGTATTCTAATAGAAAAAAAAATATTCGGGAAGCAGGCAATGCTATTCTGTTATTGATATATGAAAAGCCATTATTGTCAAGGTGGAAGTGTACAATTTGTGGCATTACAGGTGACCAGGAGTGGGAGGAGTGGGGCAGTCGGTCCACACTGAGCCACCAGGAGCTGCAGGAGGTATGCTTACCCACAATAACCTATAGGCTACTTTTTACTCCCGGAGTTCCCGGGGGATCGGGATTTACACGGGAATAACGGGAATTAGTAGGACTTTGTATCCTAGAATTCTCCTGCGGTCGGTATTTAGGCAGGAAAAACTTTGTTACACACAATAAAACAAAGACCTTATGAATATTGATGGTCCGCGGTAATCGATGATACATTGCCTGCACAGAGCACAGACTAATATGTCGCAACGTCGACCCATATACCGTCATAGGTTACGAGCAGATACGACATCTTTCGTAAGCCGCACAATATTTAGGTTGAGTGCACGTTGTGATGAAATACAAACTAATCTCTCAACGTTACCGTTGCGTTCCGTAAGATGCGCTCCGAGTGTTTCGTGGCTCGAAGGACCATATTAATGTTAGAAATAATAGTAACCTGTAATAGAACAATTTAGCATTTAACCGTTAAAGATAGTAACCTATAGTGTGATAATAGTCATCTGTAAATAATAGATTGAAATAAACTATAAAATGTAAGTTTATAATTGGCTGTAAGATTAGATTAAAGAAACTGCGCGTGTTGACGGACGTAGGTGCCAGGGGAGACCAAGACTGTCCTATCTCGACCGAATAGCTCAGACATTGGCTGATGGGGGAGTCGAAACCGGCGTGTATGCGTGAAGAGAATGATGAATGTAGATGAAGCATGGCAGGTTTGTAAGACAGAGATATTTGGCATTCGCTGCTTTCTGCCTACCCAGTTAGGGACATAGCGTGACGATATGTATGTAATAAATTTTCAATGTACGACCAACATTGTTTGAATTACGTATTGAAGTCTGTTGATAGAACCTTATACTTGTGTGAAACCAAACGAGGTTATGTAATCCTCAAAGGTATATTTGTAGGGCTATTGAAGGGCTGATTGCTATTAAAACTTTCACAATGTTGCCTACGAGGCTATGAAATTTTTGACTCTAAACCTGAGTCCTATATGTATATATAGGATCTCATGATCGCAGTAATAGTTGGTCGCTGGTGCTATGGAAAAATGAAAATCAATTCAATGTATTCAAAATTGTATAGCGATTCAGACTTTTTGAATTCTAATCTCTTGTTAGATTTTAATCTTCCGCGCCATCTTGACTATGCCATCTCATTCCTTGTATTATTATTTTTTTCCTATTTTGTATATCCTACGATTGTTTAAATTGGTTTCGTTGTATAAAATTTTCATATATATGTTTTGAATTTAATCTCTCTTGTAATTTTTCTATATCGTAGATGTTATAATCCATACGATTCACATCATGGCACATTAAAATCATTCAGCGGTATCCATGTTTGACTATCTTTGTACTACTGCTTTGATCTTTTGTTTAGCAGCTGTCGATATGTAAGTTATATTTACAACACTAACTTTAGTAACTATCCCGAATGTAGTACACTATTAGACTTTAGGAATAGTAACTGGTAAAGTTGACACAACTGGGAATAGTTTTGCAACAAGGTTTAATTGATTGTTAATAGATTGTAGATATAGGCGTCTTGAGATGCCGTACCAACCTACCGACCACGGCGAGAGACTAATTGTGGGTGGTCATATGTACTCGTAAATTAGTAAACTTATTTCTACCAATAAAGATTTATTTAATGTTGGTAACATTGATATACTGTCTTAATGATTGTCGCGTAACGTTATACTTAGATCACATAATACGTGTAGCACTAGAATTAGTAAGATGTAGTATTTTATATTGAGTGTATAGTTTTTTCTAAATTGTATCCATTTTGTTTCCTATATCCACGCCAATTCATTATTTGTAGACGATATTTCTATAGCATTAGCATTGTTAGTATTAAATAATTTTTGTAACTTTTCATATATTTCCAACATTTGAAATTATGTAGCTGAATGGTATTACTTAAAATTAATGTAATTACTGCCATCTATTAGTGTGATTAAGAACTTTTACGGCTATTCATTTGGTATTTTCGTACCGTCCAGCTAGACAGCCACCAGTAACACCATTTTAGTAACATAATACGTCACTAGATGGCGGTAATTATGTTACCAAATTGCACAAATCCACCGGTATGTGTAGGAAACACTGATTTTTACGATAATTTCTTGTACATTCGTCCGATTATAGTGACGATTTTTTTTGGATTGTGCCAATCAGTTAATAGATATGTTTAGTTCTTGCTATTCAAAGTATAAATTGGCATTAGTATGAAGATAGTTAACACAATGAACGTTTGCAGAAAAACGTCCAACGATTTAATGCAGAGTATGAGAAACAACTGTAAGTTCGTTTTAGTGTGTTGTGATTGTGTAATTAGTTATATTGCAATAATAAAAAAAAATACAATTTAACGATAATACTAACTATGTGTGTAGCGAGGTGTGTAGATTAATCATTATAGTATACTTACTGCCGTTATTGATTTATTGTGTAATTACTATTTAATTGTCTGTAATGACCATAGTTTGTGTTTAGCTACCGTGTGACTTTAGACGTTGTAGTTTTTATAGGTTATAGTAGTAAACATTTATATGCATGTAGATATATTGCACGCTTTGAAATGCCGAGTATTTATGTATTTCATTAGAATTAAAATGCGTTGAGCAATGTCTATGGAGTATAGTAGGTGTTTATTGAGTTGTATTAATTGATATACGTACAGATCGTGACAAAATGTCAAGACACGGCAACGACGTCCCTTATTGCGTAGAGAATCCCGCGGAGAGTCTTATTGCCCGAGTAAGTAATAAATAATATAAGTAAGTAATAATAAATAACTGGGGACAACTCCACACACGGCTGTCTGATTCCAAATTAGGCAGTTTAAAGCCCGTGTTATGATAACCGGACAGCTGATAAACATACATACAATATAGTACTTATATAGATATATTTATTACGCCCAGTCGCAGAACAAGCAAATGTGCTGCACACACAAATGTTTGTCCCGGGTGGGAATCGAACCCACGACCTCCGGTTTTACAGTCAGGGTCTCTA
>DWGJ01003401.1:0-13442 GCA_018246895.1 Aspitha aspitha aspitha | reverse complement strand
TGATGAGCACATTTGTTTGTGCTGTGTCTGGGCGTAATAAAAATATCTATATAAGTACTATATCGTATGTATATATGTTTGTTTATCAGCTGTTCGGTCACCATATCACAGGCATTAAATTGCCTAATTTAGGATCAGACAGCCGTGTGTGGAATTGTCCCCAGTTATTTATTAATGTCTATGAACAAACACCAAACTAGACTGTTTATTTACTATTAAAAAAAATATTTCGTTGTTCTTTCATTGTTCGACTTCTGGACCCGAATATCCTCTTATTGTGAAAAGGTTAAAGGTCACCACGCTTACCAAGTTTGGTAGAAGTCAATCAGCAGAAACGTTACGAAGAACTACAACTTGGGCAGGTTTCCCCACTATGGTAGCCTTCACCTTAACATTTTTTTTAAATATAAAACTTGCATAAGTTTGAAAAGTCAAATGCGTAAATCAGTATTTAATTTCAAACATCCCTAGTGAGAGTCAAATTTTAACAACAGCTTGTGAAAGATTCCTAAAGTTCCAAATCTCGATGTATGTAAACATAAAATTTTCTTATTTGATCTATTTCAAAAATATGTTCTAAGTTAAATAAATTCCTATATCAAGACTTGATGAAGTAACATTCTTCTTACGGAAATTAAGCGATATAACTTTAAATGCAAAGAACCTCAATGTTTTAAATACGTAAATCTTTCTACATAGGTTCCGTATCTTACGGTAAGAATATTGTGGAAGTAAGCAAACACACTTGCTATATTCTTTTCAATCAACAATCATTTATTTCAGACGTTAAAACGAATTATTATTATTAGATTATTAGATTGACTCATCAGCTGGCGAGTACTATAGTACCTACAGCTTAGTATGGAACAGGATGACTGTTTGAGCTGTCTCAAGATATCACCATGCATTGCTATATGTATGAAACGTACTCGTAATAAATATGTTGTAGTTAATAATGCGAGATAATCTACGTTCATCTCTGTAATGAGACTCCGTAATATGAACATCTAAATTTATATGTCTACCTCCTAAAGGCGCAGTGTTGACGGTTGTGATTTAGTGGTCACGTGTGTATGAAGACGGCGCTCTGAAGTGTTATCTTTGTATGAATTTCAAGTCTTTGTGGATTTTTTCTCATAGAATTTGAGCAACATCCCAATCAACAATAGCTATGTGCGTGTTAATATATAAAATAGGTCAAGACTGAGCAGTTCAGTACTATTTCTGCGGTTTCTTAACCTTTTTTATTTGTCGCACCTTTTTTATTTGTCAACTATTATGTGTCCATAAGAATGTAGGTACGTAGCTGGAAGGGGTAAGAACTGGACACAATGGTTATAATCAGTGGAGGCTTCCAGCAGTGCACTAAACAACTGATGAGGATGTCTATGACAATCATGCACAATATGACCTGTATGTCACTTGTTAGACTTATATTTATTTATTAACCTGTGTATTGTGTCATGGCAGCTTATAGCTATACAGAACTAAAACACTACTACTGAAATGGCACATAGCCTTAGTCCTGATGCGCTGTTTTCCCCGAGAACCTCATTATAATTCCCGGTGTTGTCCCATTTTTCATAGAACAGGACAATACCATGTTCAGAACAGCTTAGAAATACAGCTTAGAAATGTGTCATGATATCATGAATGTTAAATTTTCAAACCCAAGTTCTGTGTGTGATGTTCAATATAATTTAATTACTTTTCCTAGTAAAAGTCGAACGTTTGTGCAGTATTTTGGCTGCAGTTTTCTTTTTATTTGAAGAGAGTAGCAAACGAACCGATAGCAGTCACAAGTGGCCGCTGCCGCCCATGGACATCTACCTCCGACTAGTAACAGGGCTGTAGGGACTGTTCGTCTAAATTCAGTTAGTATAAGGTGTTAATAAGAAATAATTGGTGAGTATTCACAAGTTGATGTGAAGTGACGTTTGTTTTACGATGTAGAATTCACTGTACATTTGAAAAGTTGATGCAACTTTGCTTAATTAAAACTTGGTCACGTCACAATCGTGAAAGAAGCCGCTAAGTTCGTTGAACAGTCGTGACGACTGACTGCGATGCATCATGAATTTATCACATTTTTTTCGTGTGTCACATTAAATTATTATCGTAATCTTGATACTTTCACGTTTCATTTGACTTAGGCTAGTGTTTTTGGTATTCGACGTTTCTCATGAGTGTTATGTAGAGGTATAGTGTTTAATGTATAAAGTAGTTGTGAGATGGTCTCGCATGCATCAGCAGCGTGGGTCGTTGGGGCTGGTGATGTCGAGTGAAGACCGCGATAGCAGGTATGCTGGGATGTGCCCCCAATCCGTTTACATCGATGACCTCAGGAAGCTCCAGGGATGAGCCCAGCCTGATGCTTACGGCTTAATAGGATTGAAGTTGATAGGAACCCAGGCTATTGTAAAAAGTATGAGAATTTAATTCAGTTTAATACTTTAATATTTCAAGTATTCAGTTTGTATGTGTGGGATGGGGAGAAGTAAAAAATAAGAAAGATTATTTTTTTCGAAATTTATAGTTTATATTAGATTTATAATAAGATATGTAGTCTACAAATTTCACAAATTTCACAACGTTATTTGAACCTAAAGCGTCTACCCATTTTATTATGAAAATAAAATTATCGAAATCACTGGATCTACGTACGACGGGGGCTGATTTTACGTAACCATTATTTTTTAAAATATAATCTAATAGGCAGTTTTTATTCTCGCATACACTTTACATGAGTAAGTCAAAAACGAATAACGGTAAAAAAATAAAAAAATATCAATTCATAAAAGCAGCCCCCCGTTCAACTAAACAACATAGTCGTCCGATACATATACAATATTTATTATCGTTATATTTAACTAGAGTTATACAGAATAATGATTCCTATGAAATATAATTATGCATTTTTTAAATTTATTCAATATAATAATAATAATAATACTTAATAAGTATTAATAGTTAATGGTTAATCAATATCGTGCTACAAACTACTATAGTTTATAATAATAAAGAATGAAGTCGTATTATTTCTTTATCATTTATTACGTTAAATTTATTATTATACGATATCATAACCACTAAACGAGCATACGCAGCCTCGGCCCGCGGCGCGGGCGCGCGATCACAAAAACATCGTCAACACATAAAATAATAATTAATCAATAATAATAATCGTACAGATAAAAATCATTCATAAAAACATTACAATAAAAATCTAAACATTAAAACACACTTAAAACAAACATTATATTAATATTATCATAATCATAGTGTGTATTATCATTTAAGCAATAAACGTATAGTCAAAATAATATGAGCATGGCTGGCGGGGAGCGGCCGGGCGGGCGGGCGGCGGCGTGTGCCGGCCTCCGGCATTACCTACCTCCGTCTACCGTCCTATCGTCCTATCGTCCTACCGTCCCATCGTCCTATCGTCCCATCGCCCCATCGTCCTATCGTCCTACCGCCTACCGCCGCCACCAACAACACATTAGCTAGCGCCGCCGCGCCGCCCTCGCCGCGCGGCTCGCTCCCTTCGCCGCCCGTCCCGAGCCTATTATATTATTACCATATCTTAATATTTTACGCTACTACGTTAGGTAAGCTTTATAAATTTTCGATTTGTCATTTACGCTATTAATAATAATAATAATAATTATACAACTTTTTTTAAATTTTATGTATTTTTTTCGAAATTCTATCGTAACATACCTCGACTCTCTGAGGCGACGAGCGCGGCGGGCGCTCGACGACCTAATAAAAAACGTTCATAATAAGAAAATATATCGTGAGTAACTCTGCCGACTTACGATAGGTACGGCGCGGCGGACGGGCCGTGCCGGCGAGGCGCCGACTTTGGCACCAGGATTTCGATTACGCGACTTATATTTTTTTAATATTTTCGTAACGATTTAAGTAAAAAAGATCGGTCCCGGACGAGGCGGGAGCGGGTGCGGCGCGTCGCGGCGCGGCTTACGATAGGATGCGGATGGCCTGATGCGCGGGCGCAGCGCACGCGGGGCACGGCGCCGCGCTCGACGCCAGGCGCTGCGCGCACTCCAGGCAGAACAGGTTGTGGCCGCACGGCACCAGCGCCGCCGCCACGCCGCGCTCGCCGCAAACGGCGCACGCGCGCGCCGGCGACGCCGCGGGCGACGGGCGCGGCGGGCCCCACGCCCACACGCCGCCCGCGCCCGGCGACTCGAACGACGGGGACTCGCCCAGGCCCTCGTCGCGCTCCGTCGACGACCAGATGCCGAGCAGATCGCCGAGACGCGCCGACGAGCCCCCGGACGAGCACGAGCCGGCCGAGGAGAACGCGGCCTCCTGCTCGGGACGCAGCAGCGACGCGATCCCGGCGCGGTACAGCTGCGCCAGCGGCTCGCCGTCGGCGGGCGCGGCGGCGGCGGCGGCGCCGGCGCCGCCCGTGGCACCGGTGCGGAGGGCGATGTGCGCCTCGATCTCCTTGCGCGCCGCCTCCACGCTCTCCGGCAGCCCGGTCACCTCGAACACGGGCTCGCGCTCGCGGGACGGCGTTACGATGTAAGTGTGCGTGGTGTGCTGGATGCGCTTGATGGTGGCGCCCTTGGGGCCGACGACGAGGCCCACCACGCGGTAGGGCACGCGCACCTGCGCCGTGACGTGGCCGGGCGCGCCGGCGGGCGGCGGCGGCGCGGCGCCGCACTTGCGCGACGCTCTGATCTGGGAGAAGTGCTCGGCGGCGGAGAGGATCTCGCGCTTGGCGCGCGCCACGTCCTCCTTGCGACCCGTCACCACGAACACGGGTTCCTCTCCGCGCACCGGTGTCTTGATGTAGGTGTTGGTTTTAGCTCGCAGAGCTTTGATCTTGCATCCTGAAACAAAAGCGAAGCCAATGTAATAAACAGTCGGGTAAAAATATTCTATTCAGCATTATTACAATAACACATAATGTACATATTTAACGTTTGTTTAGGAATAATCTGTACAATAAAGCAAATTCTATTGTTGGACAACAGTCTCATCAAATAAGGTTCACCATTAAGGCCGTTGTCTACCAAACTGGCCAGATAACATGTTTAAAAACATAATGGAGAACTCTATGGTGCTGAGGTTTCTTGGGATGATATTTAAAACGCATATTTTATAAAGTGTGACTGTATCTGGATTTATTTTTATTGTGACATAAACTTGCGTTCGTCTACGAACCGTCATATAACTGTAAGTTGCAGCCTAACATGTAGCACGCTTATATATTGCCTAATTCGAAACGTAGGTAAAGAAATAATACAAGGGTTAAAAAAAAAATAAGTCAATATTAAATCCATCGTCCACGTCATGACGTCATGACGTCTCAACAAGTTGCATCCTGAACGCGCTGTTCACGTTTATATGGTGGGTGCTGGGTATCGGTCGAGTGTACGTCTCGTCTGCGCCGCGGTCGGTGGCGGTCTACACGTCGCGTGGCCTCAGACGCGACGCGGCCCCAGACCCCCCACCCCGCCGGTCGTTTCATGCGGTTACTGGAGCGAACACGTCACTCGACGTCTGGTCACCGTACGTTACGCACGCTCTCCACTGCCACGTGGCATACAATTATTGTATTATAACAAAATGTATTTTCATTTTTACACCGTACGATGAACACTATTCAACGTTGATGGCGATGTTCATTTGAAATAATTATTACATTGATTTATATAATTTACGATGTTTACGAACTCCCAAAACAAATGTCGACCACGTGTACCCGACATCGCAGATTCCGTCCCGCACTGTTGTACGTGTTGGGTATAGCGCCGTCCCGCTCGGGCGACCCCAATGCGGCAAAACATAGCGTGCCGAGTCCTGGTCCGAGCAAACGCGACCCACAATCAATATTGCGTTTGTTTCCTCAAGACGCTGAGACGAACATATTTGGCCCTACTTTAACCTACTTAATTATTAAGAAATAAAAAAGATGTACATCTAATTCCTCATTTAAATCTTAAGTTAGTACGCGAATGACATCGTTATGCTTCTATGAATAAACGCTACTTATGTTACAAGGCGAATTGAATAAAAAGGCATAAAGAACTAAATTATATTATTATTATTATATAACGGGAACATATATTACGAGATTCTATTGTCGTAACAATGTAAAGGCGTATTCTTGTGAAACTACTATTCATACTTCCAGTTGCTCCTCCGGGGTAATAAATTCATTTCGGGTGAAAAACACGTATAGCCCCGGCCGTTACAAATGGGAAAAGCCTTTATCAAATGGAGGGTAGTTTTGTGAATCACAGGTCAGTGACCCGGAGCTATAACCTGCCATTAGTCACTTGAAGCGATTCTAGTTATTTTCCCCCAAACATAAAGTTGAAAATTGGGTGCAGTTTTCGCAGTCCTCGGGGGATGACGAATTTTGGGTCAGTTTGAGTCTTAAGTAAAGAGCATTAAAGAGTAAAATTGTTCTAGCATTCTGGTGATTTTCAAGTAATGGGTGGAAATTTATGGAGTTGGGATACGGATCGTTTTTCGATGTGACATAGATTAGCCTGTTTGTACCGGCAAGTATTAATATGCCAGTTGTTTGCGAAGAGGAATGTGAAGCTAATAAAAGATAATATAATTACATTTACACGGTAATAAGAAAATTTATGGTTATGGTTAAGTTATGGTAATTTACACATAATATTGTATTATCATCCTTAAGCGCGAAAAGTCTCTGAAATCGATACGTATTGTATGAAGAGGGTGTAGAAGATAAGGACAAAAATATTTGGCACTCGGTGCTTTCTGCCTACCTCATTAGCCACTTGGCATTATAGTATAAAAACATCATTCTTTGATCTATTGATCTAGTACTTTAAGATTTAGTAAACTAAAAATCATGCGTTCGAGTGTAAATAAATATTAAGCTGTAAAAAAGATCTACTAAAGTATCCATAGCTATCCGGTTGCCATAAAACGACGTGTAATTGCCTAATTTGAGATCAGATAGGCGTGTGTGGAATGGTCTTTAATTATTAACATCATATATTACACATATTCAGTAATATAGCTGCAGTTTTTTAAAGGCAACAGAGGTCTATAAAGAAGCTTAGGCGCGGTCCGTTGCAGCCGCCCTGGAAGTGCGCCAGGCAATAGCACTATCTCGACAAATTACCGGGCGCTTTTCAGCACTATTGTGTACGAGTAAATACAGCGGAAGTATTCCCGGAGCTGTGTTTCTTGCACGTCATTTGCTAGAACCGGCTAATGCTTAGAACTCTCGTGTACATAGACACAGTCACGTCTATTTCCCACAGGGGTAGGCAGCAACTAAGATTTCCGGCGGCTACGGTCCTGAGTGATTTCTTCCGCCATTTCTACTTAAATCAGGGTGTATTTATACACGTGTAATATATGTAGGTATTACAAAGAGCTCTCTCTCAAAGCCTGCGACAGACTGGAGATTCTGGTTGTTTAGTGTTAACATTTTTTTAATTCCGTAAACTGTCACTAGGCTTGGTTAAAAATCCGGAATCACGCTGTCAAAATTTCTCAGCAAAAATCCATAAATAAAATACACAAAGATTTTTCATGACACTTTTGCATACTTTATATTATTATGGTATGATCATATTCGCTTTCTAAACTGAACTATTCGCTGGTTACGCGTAAAACGAGTTTCTTTGAAGTCAATCAATTAGTGTAGCCCTCGTAGTTCAAGGCTTACCCATTCCATCACATTTAGCCAATCTACATTAACATAATATCCATATTGCTTAGGCAAAGGTTTAAGTGTTGCCAAGTTTCACTTTCAAAGTGAACTGTAGTAAAAGGAAAATTTTACTAATTCGGAGTTGACCTAAAACTTTCTGATCTTCGACTGTTTAGCGAAGGATATTTTAGCTTCAATTATGTATATAATATGCATGGAATATTTTAATTGGACCAACGTTTATCTCAAGGGAAATAATTACACATAAATCGCATGGTATCTTATTAATAACCTAATTAATTGAATAAGTAAAATACGAGTATACATTTCAAAGTCTCAGAGCATAACTGCACTGGTGTATATTTACTTAAACATCACTGGCAGTGTTTCTGTAAAGCCTGATGTCTAATGGCGTCTCATTATGGACGGTTTTGCTTACAATTATTGACCCAAAAGATTTCAGGAAGTTAAATGAAGTTTTTCCAAAATGAAATACTTTAATAATTTGTAAAAGACTCGGAACGCTGTAAACGTTGTTGGCGAGAGTAACTCGCGTTCCGGCCTTCATAAACCTTCCACGGAATGCCTGCAATAAAGAGCGGGTAGCTTCGTTTAATTTCATTTGAAAGATTTTTACTCTTACTTCACGAGTTGGGCTACAAGAATAAGTTAATATCCTTATATTAGTATCTACGACCATAGATGTTAATGAAAACAATCTGGTGACTGTCGAGTACATTAAGAATACTACGATCTACGGTATTCTTGTATTATGATTGTATGAAGTGATTCTCGGTCAGTGTGCAAGTGCCGTTATGCGGATTTTATTAGCTTCCTATCTTCTCACACTCGTTTGACCTTACAACAGATGCACAGAATCATGACAAAAACAGTTCCATATTCTAGTTCGTATGTATAATGTTTCTTTAAATAAACCACCTTTCCAACATTGGGGAATGAAGTAACATTTTCCGTGATAATTCATGTTTATTACGGTTGATTTGTCGTTCGCAGTACATGCCCTATCTCGCAATACACATGGCCGCCGACATCACTACAGCACCTTGATTTATTATTCAAGAGCCACAGGTTCTGAGCCAGATAACGCACGCGCTGTGTAGGCACAAAATCCCTCTGTATTACGGTGGCGACATCTATGATGATTAAAGTGTAATTCACGACTACCGACAACGTAAGCATCGATGTGATAAGATGTTACTAATTCTCTAACATATTTGCTAGACTAGAACTGATAATAGAACAATATGAAGAATAAAATTTGTAAATAAATATCTTTTATCTCATTCAATTGATCCATATTATTTCTATACATGATACATGTCTTCTAGAAACCGTTTTGTAATTTTGTTTAATGGCTCATCGCGTAGAAGCCAATACATACATTTTCAGTGTTAATAATTTATTATTAGTGTCGAGCTATAGGATACACTTTAGATGATGAAATAAACACTTCAGAAATGTTTAAAGTAAATTCCCATTTAAATTCCCAGTACAACATCTTTAAATCTAATAGTAATCGTAAGATCATTCGATTAGGTTTTTACTTAGAATAAGATGCTAGTACGTATTTCGTAAAAGATAACGTAAATGACCGAAGGAGTTTCTCTAACTGGTATTTGATAAATGATTAAATGAATGTTTATCAGTTTTCTAAATTGAAAATATATGTTCATGACTCCTAAATATAATGACATTTATTTCATAAATCGCCGCCTTAAATAGGCTGGAAATAAAACGGCGCCCAACCGATATACCTCGAAATTGAATCACAACAGACCCGTGTTACTCGTAAACGCGTAAGATCTCTTTTGATACAGTAATAACAACATTATCTTACTGCGTTTTTTTCTATTTCAAACCAAACAATTTAATCCATCCGTGAACGTTAAAAGGGAGATAAACTGATACCCTAGCTTTTGCACTAATAAAATTTACCTGTCTTTACTAAAAGGTTGGCATTTAGAATTTACATAATATATTGTTTTATTAGTAAATGTATCATATATTTCCACGCCTAGAGCGTAAATAAGGTTAGGCGGTTGTAGAGTTCCGCATTATGTATATCTATGTATAACTCGTGCCACGCGTCTACGGCGTAGCGGCCAGTGCACTCTACGCCGTAGAAAACCGGGTCACTGTGCTTCATCCCCCGCTACGCTCGTAGCAACCAAAGTATTTTTTATATGATTAACACTTTTAATGATTCGTTCAGTTCAAATTTAGCACGATTTTAATGGGATGGGATGGGATGCCGTACATACTTTTCAGTTTCAGTACCCTAAAATAATTATGAGCTTTGAAAAGATTACGTAATTTATTATTGCATTTGAATAAAATCACTCTCTTAACCTGGCGATTATGTACATTCCATAATGATCGCTGTAACATTATGAATACCTATAGAAATTGATTTACAAAAGCTAGTTGCAAAATGGAGGTTAGTCTAGAAGTAATGATACCTCGACGTTGATTTATGATTGCTTGCGACTCGGTGGTAATGCCAACGTTGTAATATATTAAATGTGTTAGTGTTGGTACCACAAACGAAAGTCATTATTCGAATTTTGGTGTTAAGGGCTTAAATTAGTTTACAGGAAATGAATTGGAATTGGAAAGCTGAACCAATATTTGAATTGGGAATTTATTTTTGTACTCTAGGTCTGGCGATCCGTAACCGTCATCAAACGTCATCAAAGATATTCTAGTGTGGGGCTGTGAGTACATATAAGGTGTTATTGATTTTTCGTGCCAGTAAATAATTACATCCAGAGCAATATTTTAGTTATTATTTTTATACAATAGGCGGTATAGATATTTACTAGCACTATCAAAAAATAATAAAAAAATAATTAATAATAAAAAAAATTCAAAATAATTCCATGAAATCAGGCAATTGTTATTTTAGGTTTTAATCATTCGATTAGAACGGTAATTTTGCTGACAAAAATAGTATAAGTACTAAGATAACATAAAGCTATAATATAATAGCGTCCATTTCAATGTTATTGCTATCCTCGGCGATACCCAACAAGCGAATGAGACTTATCTTTATTGTATCGCAAATTAAATATGTTAATTTGACCGTTTCTCATTTTTAATACAGCAGGTGAAGTGCCTATTTCTTGGATTAAAATTTGTTATTTCAATACTCGGCGGAGACGAATTGAAACGTTTGGTTTATGAGGCCCTTTGACCTGGATCTTGTATTCAAACGTACCATACGATCATAGTGCACGGCTGTAAAAAATTTATGAAGATTTCGGGCACTTTCGCGAGAACCACTCCCAAACATATAAAAGACAACAACTTCGTACAATTCGACAGCTATCATTGATGTGTAAAAGAGGCCGAGCTATTTCTGTTTTCATACTGTGATGGAGATTTTAGAGATCAATAATTGGCTTATAGATAATAGGAAGTATGAGTACCAGGCGCTCACAAATCAGAGGACGTCACCATAACAACGGCGGCAGCCCGGCTGGGGTGGCCAACCTCGGTCCCCCTTTGAAAAGCAAGCTTATTTTCCCGGCCTACATTACAGCTGTTGCCTATACTTTGCTATACGCGAGCTTCCTATTTATAATAGAAGACGCGAACTGCGCGAACACGATTTCAGCCACTCTCCTTTCTCAACGCATTATAATTCGAAAGTATTCATTCCTGTAATGCGTATACTCTCTCATTTTCTATTACAACTTTGCGTATATTCGTAATTAATGTTCAAATTGAAGAATGAATTTCAATGAACTCGATGTCAGAAAAGGAAAGCAGAAAGCACTATAGCAGTCAGTCATACAAGGGTTTGTACAAATATAACAGTTTTATCAATATACTATATCAAGCAGTGCTTCCTGAGGTTTAGAACATTTCAAGGCGTATACAGAGGTAATAGCGAAGTGAAGCGCGGACGTTAGTCGCGCGCGAACGCTACTAACGCAATATTTCGAGCGTCTTGAGTGGAGGGAAGTGTCGCATGCGGTAGAGTTTCCTCGACGCGTGTGTAGGCAGCGGGCGGCGGGCGGGGCGCGGGGAGCGGCGCCGCAGGGGCGCGTGGTGTCGCACCCCGCGATCGATACCGGTCAACGACCCCGCCGGCGGCCACGACCGGTGCATTGGCAACCCCTGGCGGCCACTCGCGATCGCGAATAACCCACATTCGCTTCCCGCCCGCCCGCTAATTACGCACACGGCACGATGAAATATGCATTGTTTGTATTCGGGTCACGTCTGCCGCGGATTTAAAACACGTTATCTAAATGTTTCTTTGGTGAGCTAACCGAAACGTCTAACGAGCCGATTCTATAATACGTATATGATTTAAATATATTTATTTATAATTATATCATAAATTGACTACACAAAATGATCAAATCTACGTTGCGTGAAATTTTCTCATCGCTATTAAGAACAAGTTTGTTTAAATTGTGACTGTGTACGAATTCGACGCATTTGTACTAAGTGTTACAATAATATGTTCAAAGTTTGAATTGTATTTTCTTGATCAATGATTTAGGTATAGAAAGATGAATAGTTAATGTAGAATAAGAACCCCCGAAGTTATAAAATAGGACGGATATAACTCAGCTAAAAATTATGCTCTCAAATTATCACCACAATTTTATCTAAAAGTGGGTAATATTAAGGGTAGCTATGGAAGTTTCTCGACGACTGCTTTTCCTGGTGTTTTCTTCGGCCATTGCACTCGGGTTACATAATACCAGGGGCACAGAAATAACAAGAGGCAGTAGGCGCGTTACGCCGCGCGAATCGATAACGCCGTAACGTTGGGTGCGAGGCAAGCTGGAAACGACCTTATCATAATAAAAATAAGCTTCTCATTTCAAGATCAAGCGGGTAGAAAGTACGTTCAGGGATGATTAATGGTATCTTAGTCGGTGTAGGGGCTTTAAGGGTGCGTGGGACCGGGCGGGGTTGATCGAACTGGAATTGGCTGCGTTCAATGTCCTCGAGTCATTTCTTAAAAAAATAACAATTCATCAAAGGCGAAAAACAAGTTGGATTGCTAATTCTCTTAAGCTTATGTATAAATACACTTTGGTAGTATTTCATGTACTCGTATGTATGTTATGTATGTCGGTTCTATGAATGTAGAACAGCGGAGTTGCCGCCGAAGCTTCAACACTACAAGCCAATAGCGGTCTTGAATTGAATGCAGCTCGGTTGGAATTTTAATGGCTCGCACCGAGCGGATACCACTTAGCACGTAGAAAGTGTATCAATAGCCGTACACACTCCAACTAATTAGAGACCTTGTTACGAACGCAATAAACGTTAATTTCGTTTATGGACCAGTAACAACTTGATACTTTGCGCAGGTAGCGATTGACACGTGGCTGGCGCACGTAACGTAAGTGTAAAAGAGAGGGATGTAGGTCATTTCATTCGGATCGCCCGAGATAGACATGTTTCCGAACGGAGAAATGGTAAGACGAGTCAGTTATTTCGGTATGGGTTGTCCTTTTTGACGCGTTGGTATCTTATGTCGCGGAGCGTTTACGCGTTCTGTTTATATTTGATCAAGTTCATTAGGCCGATAATGACTACTGAGAGATTTGTAAACGAAATTGCAAAAAACAATTCAAACATACAAAAGAGAATTCTTCAAACTCCGACTAATTGTGCTTCTACATGTTTTCAATAAGCAGAGATAGCCTAGTGGCTTGAAATTCAGCCTCTCACTCGGGAGGTCTGGGTTCGATCCTGGCACGCACCTCTGATT